>PVJA010029563.1:10047-26599 GCA_004027025.1 Myocastor coypus
AAAAAAAAAAAAAAAAAAAAAAAAAAAAAAAAAAAAAATATATATATATATATATATATATATATATACATATATATATATAATAAAAATAGAATAAGTAAATACTAAACCAGGTATGGTGGTGTTCACCTTAATCTCAGCACTCAGGAGGCTAAGGTGGGAGAATTCCTACAAGTTTGAGGCCAGGCTGAGCTAGGGTGAACTGAAGCTCAGCTTGAACTACAAAGCAAGACCGCTTCTCTAACCTTCAACAAAACAACCGAATAACTCTCGAATTTCATGTTGGTCCTCACCTGCTGTCCTCCGCATGACCACCACGGCCTACCCTCAGGACTCTCCCCGAGTCACCCTGTCCTGTGACCTACTGGACTCTTCCCACTCTAGCCTGCATCACACCACTGCCAGGCTTTAGCACACACTGTGGTCATCTCCAGGGCTCAGCTGGCAAACTTAGTTTCTATGACTTCCCAACTGAAGCCCCCAAGCCCCAACCCATGAGGGGTGTTCTTTAGCTCCTCCAAAACACCCCCTCAAGTCATGCCCTAAGGTCATCTACCTCACCATCTTACTAGAGCTCTTCACTCCAGGTAGAGGATTTTCTAGGCAGATGTCAGGATGGACACCATTTCAGTATAATTCCTTCACCTAAAGCATCAATGGATGCTTACAGATGCTTACAATGATTCTTAGAACTGAGCTACTAAGGTATTACCTTGACCATAGTCTGTTACTTAGATCAGAATGCTCATGGATACATGCCAACACAGGAGATGAAGCCACAGAAGTGTAGTAAGTGAAAGGTCAGCAACTGGGTGACCAAAGATTTACTTCCCACACATTATAACAAAGATCATGGTCCTTGATAGCCAAGGCTTTACGCAGAGCCACTTCAAGCTCACAGGCCTTCATTTGTGCAAAGAGCACAGGGCAGGCCTGAGAGCTACCCATCTCTCAGGGTCTTTAGGTGGAAAGAACAGAATGATCACAGATTCTGAAACTCTTCAGTCCCAAAGGTCTTACATCATAACGTGCAGGGAGTTCAAAGCATTTAGCGACACGTTCTCCCTCTTCCTGGGCAAGGACAATACTCAGGCACCAGAGAATGCTGTTGTAAGGAGAAAATCTTTTTTTTTTTTTAAAGAATTTTTTATTTTATTTTATTTTTCTTGTTTCAGAACTTTTGTTTGTTTATTTATTTATTTTTATGGCCGGCTCAGCCTGCCCTTAGGGCAGGGCTGGCGCAGCATGTGGTGCCGAGGATCGAACCACAGTCCCTGTAGCTGCCTGAGCTTTCCTAAGCAGGTGCTTTAGACCACTGAGCCATCCTGCTGGGCTCATAAGGAGAGAAAATCTTAAAGGTCATCTTTTCTAATCAATCACTGGACATCAAAACAGGCAAATTGCATCCACGTTCATGATGATATTTAAGCTAACCCAAGGTAAAACAAAAACTACCTAGATCCCTGCACTTTAAAACAGTATTAGCTCCTCTGGAGAGCAAAACATCAGCAAAGAATTTGGTCTGTACAATGTAGACCTAAACGAGCCCAAAGTAGCAAACTGAGAAATCAGCAAGAGTTACATGATCTCTCATGAGTGTTTTGCTTGAAAGCTGATTATCACATGCAGAATAGCTGAGAAAGCACCCTTGTTTGAAGCTGGGTTCCAAATTAGGCACTTGCCTCTGACCGTCAGCTCTCCCTTGAGTCCCTGCCTTCTGCCTAGAATTCTCTTCCACATCTCAAACTACACCCTTCTCCTTCCCCAATTAAGCCAAATCAATGTTATGTTTAATCTGACACTGGAGGAGCCCAACAAACTTGTGTTAAACAGAGTCACACAATCTCCACAACTTCCATAGGAATGTTTCGTACTATGATCAGTTTTAACAACTGTTTGTAAAAATAGGCTTGTTAATAAAAAGTTGGGATAGTTATTAAAGAAATCAAGAAATGCCAGGCTAAAAAATACTGTTCAGTAAATCGGAAGCAAAATCTACTATTCAAAAATTTAAAAGCAACATAATAATACAAATTTGTACCATTTTCCTGTATGCAAACTACTAAAACCTCTATGATGATATAAAACCATCTAATCACTAAAGGGTTGCAATCAGATGGTTTAATTTTTAGATAACTCACAATATTTTCTGCCATATGTCTAAGCGGCTTTCTCTACCAAGATAAAACAGCTGAATTTCTCCTTTAATATTTTGACAACTTTACTCCCACACACCTACACTCATTTTTATGATTTTCCTGTCACTAATTCTACCCATTTTTCTAGCAGCTGGATCTTCTTGGATATTCTAAGACCATGTCAGTCTGAAAAGAAAGCCTTCCTTAAAACTCAACTTTAGAAATATGTTCATTCTTTTCCAAGTTCTGTTTTGGAGTTGTTTTAAAATAACAGCCTGCTGTTTTTCCAAAAGATATTTGGAAAGGAAGTGTGATTTTGTCTTCCTTTCTGAGCCTACATAACTGGCTTCCACGTTGTCCATGCCATCTGTCTCCCTGCCTTGCGAGCAACAGAATCTGGGGCCTCCCGGCACCGCCATCCCTTCTATTTCCACGGATGATAACAATGTACACACACACAGATACAGCGTGTCCCCAACTTGTCTATCATTCTGCGTCACAGATACCTTATATTTTCCAGATAAGTGAAATACAGTAGCTGAATCAGATTTCTTTAAGTAATTCTGAAACATCTACTTGTTTAACAGTGTTGGGGACTAAACCAGGGCCTTCACACTGAGATACATCCTCAGCCTTTCTTCATTTTTATTTTTTAAAATTTTGAGAAAGGTTCCTGCTGAGTGGCCAATATGCCCAGGTTGAGCTTGCATTTGTGATCCTCCTACCTTAGCCTCCCAGAGTGCTGGGATTATGGGCAGTTGCGACCTCCCGCCAGAGATAAGCAGAGGAAGAATTTAAAACAATACAGAGGGCTGGGAGATAGGGCTCAGTAGAATAAGTGCTCGCCTGGCAAGAGCAGGCTCCTGAGTTCAATCCCTGGCACCGCAAAAATATAAAATAAAATAAATAGGGGCTGGGAATATGGCTCAGCAGCTTAAGTGCCTGCATGGCAAGTACAAGGTTCTGAGTTTAATACCTGGTCCCAGACCAAAAAAAAAAAAAAATTAATTAAACAATAAAGAAAGCCTAAATAGCCTTTCTAGGGCTCTCGTAGCTTTTGTTGTTGTTGTTTTTCCTTTGTCAGCACATTCTATATTAAAACTGATTCTGTAGAATGATTTCTGCTCAGCAGAGAGAGGGCACACGCTGGCCTGGTGGTGAGGATAATGCTACCACAGCTCACCAGACTCAAGGGATTCAAGCCTTGGCAGTGTGCTCATTCAACAGGAAAGAAGAACTATACTTAAAAGTGAGTTGTACGCATACTCCAAGGAGTTAACACTGGAGAAAAGATTAAATAAGAAAATGAGCTAATGAGAGAAGTCATTAAAACTATTAAGAAGACTGAAAGATGTGTGAAAATGGTTATGAAATGTCCATTTTTATTTAAAAGATCACAATATAAAATTATGTAAATAAACTGTGTAGCCACACCAGATCTGGCTGCATGGCAGGGCCAAGTGATACAGGCAGGGACACATGGCAAGGTATACCGCAACTCTGGTTCCGAGTGGATTTCAGTTATTTATTTAACTGTGTTGGGCTTGGGGGCCATGGCAGTGGTGCGAAGCACCCCTAGCCCTTTGCATGAGCTGCGCATGTGTGCTACCACCAAGGACCTCAGGCAGCCCTGGCCTCTATGAGGCCACTGAGGATGGGCAGCCCAACCAGTGTTGTGGCCAGCAGTCTAAAAAGGAAAACCTAAGAGAGGAAATGTCTGGCGGTGTCACCTCCCAAAGTAGATGAGGCTGAACACGGGGTAGTCAGGTCTTCACTTCTTGGGAGAACCAGAATCTGCCCAGCACAGAGCCATATTCCTCTCTAACACGGCCTACTCAGCTCCAGACTCAAGTTCTGAGGCTAGTGCCAGATTTCCAAGTGAACTTGCGCCTCAGGGCAGGTAGGGGTGGAGGTCTGGGGCCTGCTCTGTTCCCTCTGATTCTTCAAGGGACCTAGTCAGTGCAGAGGCTTGAGGAAGCCCTGGCCCCTGCAAGGAGTCAGGACAGGGACACAGAGCTAGAGGCCTGTGGGGGTGAGAGCCTCAATGACTACTCCCAAGCGGGCAGAGAACAGAAGGCAAAGAAGGCAGCTGGGGAGGGACAGGGGATGAGCAGATAGCCTCTCTGGCCAAGGCATAGGACCCTGGCTGGAAAGACCCAAAATGTTGTGCCGTGCTTCTCCATAAACCTGTGTCCTGCTCTCTTTCCAGAGCAAGCTCCTTTCTGTACTGGAGGCACAAAGAAGGATCCAGGAAGAACCTGCAGCCTGCTGAGATCAACACCCACCGAGGCAAAGACGGCAGATGCTCCAACCTCCATTTAGCACTGAGGGAGCAGAGCAAGGTGGACCCAACGTCACACAGCTAACACCTGCAGCATATCGGATTGTCTGACTCTAGTTCTTTTGTCCAATTTTATTCCACACAAGAATGGGAAAATTCAGACAATGCCCAGGTAAATAACTCACAGCAATGCATCTTTATGTGGCTAATAAAACAAATTTTCAAGGCGAATTTTTTTTTCAGAGAATTCCACATTGTATCCTTCAAAGCAGGAACTCGGAAGCCATTCACTACTGTGAAGCATTCAGTCACATGTCCCCACAATAAACCTAGAGTGTGGCACCATCTAGGTCAAATACCAAAGCTCAGAGAAACTCTGACTTTCATGCTAGCTGGGAGCGGTGACTGCCAAAATCTCCTGGTCTAGGTGTAGCTGAATCCGGCGACAGCATGCAGCACACCTGTCAGTGCTGGGGCTGAGACTGACAAACCTCGAAGCACGCGCTCAACACTTTCCCCTCCGCCACTCGCTGCCCACCCACGCGACTCTGCAGCTCTTCCCACCAACAAGAACCTATTCCACTCACCCTTGACCGCGCTGGCTGGGGACACTCCAACAGAATATGCTGACATGAGGGAGGGCAGGGCTAGGCAGCGAGGCCTGTGATGCTCTCACGCACATCCTGACGCTGCCCTCGCAAGTCACTGGGCATGGCTACTATGACCACACACCAAACAGGGCCCAGTCTACTCTGCCCTACCTGCCGGTCACTAGCTAACTCCAGACAGTCGGATACACACTGCAGGTCACAGGCATGAGTGCTTGGCTATGCCAAAAGGTCTGCCGTGGACCCCAGGCTTGCAACAGTGACAACCTACTGCTTTGTTAGGCAGCAAGAGCAAACTGACACAGTGCTGTCTGCTCCAAATAATAGCACATCTTAAGAGCACTTAGGAAGCTGGGTGTGGTGGTGCACAGCTACAAGCCCAACACTCAGGAAGCCCAGGCAAGAGGATCTCTGTGAGTTCGAGGCAGCTTGGGCTACACAATGAGTTCAAGGCCAGCCTGAATTACAGAGTAAGGCCCTCTTAAAAAAAATCCCCTAAGAAGACTTAGAAATCTGACCTCAAAATTAAAAATGTAACAGACATTTGGTCTTTACTAAGTGCCAAGGATTTGCAGTACTTAGTAAAAAAATACTATAACTCCAGTTTCACTCTTCATTTAAATAAAGCATCCCTGATTTGTGCATGTCCTAACTTAAATCCTTAGTCACAGTAAAGCACTGATAAAGTCATTATTTTCATATTTTCATTTTGTCCACAAAGAACAGTGATTCTGTGTATTCGTCTACCTTCCTAAAGGAAATATACAAAAAGACTGACTTCACTTCTGATTAAGAGTTAATATTTACTCTATCAAGATTAGTCTTTAATCTGCTGAAAGATGTCTCATGATCAGAGTAAGCACAAGGGCCCTTTTGCATTTCCTCCAGTCCCTTTGTTAGATTCTCTCAAAGAGTTCATTGAAAACAAGGTTAAAATATATTTCAGGGACTCACTAGCCTAGCAATCTAAGGCTACCTTACATGCCACATCTATTTTAAGCACTCACAGTGAAGTGAAAGTTTCACATACCTCTTCCAGTGTACATTCTCTCGACCAGCCTGAAAGCCATCCCCACAAATACAAGAATCTCAAATAACCACAAGTATTTTTGCAAAATCACAAGGCTCAGTTCTCACAGGAAGTATCTGCATTTCTACAGCTTGGTATCTTTTAATTTTTCTCTCAAAAATTACCCCAACCACCCCAAAACAATAGCATTAAGACAATTTAACCATCTTTAAATTTTATACTGATACATAGAAACTAGTTCACTAATTTAAAAGAATTTCACAGTATATGTTACAAATTAAGCTCAAGGTCTTGATTTCCTTTAAACTTTAGACAAACAGAAATCCTGAGGACAGCAAATTCTTCTGGCCAGAGATACGAACAGCATTTTGATGTCCTACCTCTGCTGTCATGTACATACAACAAGGATGCTTTTCCTACTCTGATACCACCTGTAGGGGACACAGACAAAATCTGTAATGCTGGTTATCATGTTAGATGGTTTCTAGAACATTAACATGTTAGCTTTTTTTTTTTTTTTTTTTTTTTTTTTTACAGCTGGCTCAGCCTGCCCTGGGGGTGGGGCTGGTGCAGCATGTGGTGCCAGGGATCAAACTGCAGTCCCTGCCGTTGCCTGAGCTTTCCTAAGCAGGCACTTTAGACCACTGAACCATCTCACTGGCCATTTTTACTTTTTAAAGAGAATAAAAGATGAGTAAAGTAAAACATTGGAAAAGATACAGATTAAGATGTTAGCTTTAAAGGAAGAACTCATGAAATAGCTGTCGGTACAACTTGGGATTTTTCCCGTTTTTTGTTGCTTTAGTTCTGTTTCTTGAGCTAGGGTCTTGCTGTGCAGTACAGGCTGGCTTTGAACTCATGGCAACCCTGTCTCAGCCTCCCAAGTGCTGGGATTATAGGCATGCACCACCATGTCTGGTTTACAATCTATTTTTATAAATACGTAACAAATTTCCTTCCACCCAACCCTCCAGAACTTTGACTTCCTATGACAGACACGAGTAAAACAGAAGGAAAATATTAGACTGCTGTTTAATTGAATCTCTAAACTAAAAGGCAGAGACACAAGCCTCTTTTCAGAGCAGAGAATTCGCTCAATTGAGGAAAAAAATCCCCATTCCACCTCCACACCTCAGTCTGGAGGGAGAAGAACCAAACGCTGCCTCAGGCAGCCCCTGGACAGACTCTGGCCTCTGTGCCTTGCTCAGGTGAGTCCACTGACGTCCCAGCTGGGGTGCACCTTCCAGACATTTTCTTTTTGATTTGGGAAAGCATTCTTGCCATAATCTTTAGCTACTGATAGCAAAATGATTTTTTTTGTCATCTCACCAGAAGGCTAACAGCTACTCCAAGCACCAAACAGCAGGAACAATCTACAGAGGCTAGAGTCTCAGTATGATCCCAAGAATACTGTCTTAAGCTCATAAAAAGAAGCTGCAGTCTCCCTCAGCCACATCTCAGAAGTAAGGTTTGGCTAAGCCCAAAGAAGCACAATTTAACTGCAGCAGCCTGTTTCAAATTGTTCCAGGCTTCATGACTCTTGACAGGTTTGTTTACTGATTCAGTCAAGCACATAGTTGGGACCGTATTAATAATGCCTTCCCCATTCAGGGGCTACAGCATTAAGGTCATCACTGAATCAATAAAGGCAACCAAGTTCACTGGGTACTAATAATGCAATGCAGCAAGAGCTGGAACAGCGAAAGTGCAGTACTTGTTAGGATAGATGCCTGATGGAATGGGGACTCTGCAATACCAGATAAAGGAAGATATTCCAAATGGGTCCTGGGTGGAGAGGGATGAGTGAACCACACAGAAGAGAAGACACTGCTCCAGGACGCAGAGGAAATGGCAGCAGTGAGGAGCCCCGGTGGCACACCCAAGTATCCCAGGAGGTACTTTCTATAAACCACAACCTAAATCCAAAATGCCCCTCTCCACACTGACATCACTCGAAGCAACCCCAGCTCCAGTGAGCCTTTCCAAGTGGACACTATAGATGGCGGGCAGGTAACCCACATACAGAGAGGACAGGAAGAAAAGATAAAGTGAAAGGGGACCCTTCACCTAGGATTTCTGAGACTATCTGTGATAGACTCACCTTGATCCTCAAGGGACTTATGGAGTACAGATGTATACAGTAAGTGAAGAAAAACAAATAATCAAAAATATTTGATTACAAATATGACAAAAGTAGACCACTAAATGAGCATATGTGTGCCCAGTGTCTTAACATCTTTCACAGAGATTTACTAAGAATACATCATAGAGAAGGAAGTAACTTAGTTGTAGAAACCAATATAAATTCATTACATCATGATTTGCTTCCTATGAAAGAACTGGATGGTTACTAAAGCTAACCCAGAGGGCAAAGGCTCATTGCACAGTAAGGGTGGAGTCCACCAACCAACCTGGGGCTAGTTATGAACAAGCTGCTATGGGAAGCTCTGGGATGTGGGACGGGAAGAGAAATAAACTCAAAACAACAGTAACTACACCAGGATCTGACTGTAACTGGCTATGCATAATGGGTAAGGTACAGGGGCTGGAGGAAGCTCAGGAAGATCGGGGCATCATTCCACCCCCAGAAGTCATTCACAGACCTGAAATAAGAAGTTAATAAGAGGGTGTTGGCGGGAAAAGGCAGAGCGGAAGCTGGACTGAAGAACAGGCTAAGTAGGGCGTCCTTGGACTAAGGGAAGCCACACAAAGGCTGCTGGAGGACCCAGGCTTGAGGAAAAAGGAGTGGGTGAGCATAGCCCTGGGGCAAACACAGGCAGTGGGCAGAGAAGGGCTAATGAACAGGCCTGAGCAGCAGTCTGCAAAAGGCCTGCCAGGCAATGGGCAAAGGTGTGTCCATGGCCCACATTCAGAACCCTGGATTTCCCGCGGTTCTCACTATCCTGGACCCAGAAGAGGGGCTCACCACGCTTGATGTTCACACAGAGCATACAGCTAATGCTGAACACCTGCTTTCTTTCAAGGAGTCGAGAACTGTGGTGCATATCAACTGAAAGGTACCTAGGTAACTGGGCCTCAATAAAAAACCCTCATCCATCTCTAGCGAGCTACATTATCTCACGCACTGCTATAAGTCAACACATGCCCTTCGGGACTCCCGAGAGCAGACTCTTGGAAGCTGTGCCCACCTCCTCTTACCTTCGCTCAAAGGGTAGGATCTGTGTCCCTGGACAATAATAAAGCACAGCTGTAGGGGTATATGGTGTGAGTTCTTCTAGTGAATCAATGAACCAGGTCTGGGGATCACTAACCCAGCAGGGGAAGATTTATAAGGGAGATTAATATGACTGCATTCAGGAATGGTGACTCATAAGAGGCCAAATAAATAAAGAAAAAACATAACTCAAGGACAGTTACAAGAACTTAGAGCTGTGACTACCGAAATGGCAGTGCCTTATTCAGGCTGGAAAACCTCTTAGTCACACATAAACATACACAATAAGCAGGAACATCTTTAGCTCTTTAGAACATTAAAGAAATTAAACTGAAAGTAAAAAGGAATAAAGTAAAAGCTAACATTTCTGAAGAGGACTGTCTACTACATAAATTCATCTACTCTCCATAAAACCTCATGGGGCAGGTACCGTTTTCCTTTCCATTTTTCAAATGAGAAAACAATGATACAAAGAGGTTATGTGATACATTGGGGGTCAACTGGCTAAGACTGATGCTGAGGCACTTGGGTCCCCGGTCTGTGTTCTTAGCTGTTCCTAATCGTTAACAAGAGATCCTGACAGTAACAGAGACGTAAATGCACTTCCACCCAGGCTTCTTGCCTTCTCAGTTCTTCAGTTGATTTCCTAATACAAATTAAAGAATCTACTTTGAAACATTTTAGGACAAGTACAATATAGCGGTCAACATGCTGGTTTTCTACGTAAAAGAGCTTCTGGGGATGGCATGCATCTTCCTAGGCAGAGGGCTTATACATCAAGTTGTTTACATAGGATTGTTCCACGGACATCATTAGCAAGCACAAAGATGTTTCCCCCAAGCCATCTTACGAGGCTTAGAAATGTCCAAGAGGAAACAAAGATGCTAAAGTAAATATCTAGCAAAATGAAGAAAGGAAGACACTACAAAAATATTTTAAAGTACTGTTTACTGCTTACCAGCTATCTTAGTTACTCTTCTCTCGTTGCTAGGACAAACAGCCAACACTCAAAATGAGGGAAGGAAAGGTTTATTTATTTAGCTCAAAGTTACAGGAGGTTTGAGTCCATATTCAGCTGGCTCCAAGGCAGAGAGGCACATGGCACAAAGCAACCATTCATGGCAGCTGATAAGAGCAAGAGCGCAAAGAGAGAGCTAGCAGCAGCTAACTTCTCTTCCTTCCTTACATTGAAACGAAAATCACCTGCCCCAGGGCAGGTGCAGCACCCACTTCCACAATAATCAATTACAGATTCCAGAAGCCACCCCATGACCTCACATGAGGCTTTGGGGGGATGCCAATGCACAAACCATAACACCAGCCCATTGCAACATATAAAACAATTGGAAGCAAATGAAGTCTGCTCTCATTTGACTTTGGCCAAACAAAATTGAGTTTCCTGCAAAAATGATTTCCGGCCTCTGCCCGGCCAGAGCAGTATCATAAGCAGGCTCTTGTCCAAGCTGTTTTTGAAAAATGAAGACAGCAGGCCTGCAGCTCCAGCTTGGTTATGACGTTTTACAATAGTTTTCACCTTTGAAAAATTCCGTTGTGCCACTGGCTCTGATGGTCTACATTTCTGTGTAATCCCAGCAAAGAAATCCCAAGCTGTGTGCTGCCTTGGGAATCCAAGCCTGCTGTCTCCACGCGCAGCTCGGTTCTCCAAGGAGACTCATTTTCCGTTTCCCTCCAGAAAGCAACTGCCACAGTCTCAATTGCGACTGAAGTTATTTTGGTGGCAGCTTCTTTCTTTCTTTCGTTCATTCATTCATTCTTTCTTTGTTATTAATTCCCAAGAAGAAAGACAGCACTACTCATCAAGAAGTATAAAGAAATGTCTTAAAGTCTTACAGTTTGCTAAAACTTCAAAGCTCCAAATTTCAGGAATTTAAAGTTCTAAAGAATGTATTTATGGGGCCAGCAAGATAACTCAGTGGTCTAAAGCTCTTGCTTAGGTAAGCTTAGGCAACCGCAGGGACCATGGTTTGAGCCCTGGCACCACATGCTGAGCCAGCCCCACCTCCAGGGCAGCCACAGCATTAAGAAACTGACCCTGCACCCAGGGTCCAGAAATGGAAACTTTCAGGTCCCAGCCAATCAGAAACTCAAAAGAGGGTGTCCAGGAAACTGTTTTAACAAGACTTCAAAGTAATTCTGATGCATACTCAAGGGAGACAACTCCAGCTCTTGAAAGACCATAACAACCTACGCTAGGGTTTCTTGATCTCAGCACTACCGACTTCTTGGATCAAATACCCTTGGCAGTGGGGACTGCCGACCTTGTGCGTTCCTGGCATGGACCTACACACCAGCACTTTCTTCTCTGCAACTGTATAAAGACAGAACAGCTCTGGATACTGCCACGGTTCACCGGGTGCCAAAGCCACGAGCACAGACTTCAGAAATTGCACACTAACTTCACGAAGCCGCTTAGCTCTTTCACTCAGCCTTTCCAAATGTCCTTGCCTCACAGCCTGAAACTTTATAAAATGAATGGACTTCAGCTGGACCCTGCTTTAAATGTGTAAAATACTCTTTCTCTAAGCAGTAATGCAAAAGCTGTAATGAAAAGCTGTAACCTCATTATTATTTTAATCTTGAAAACTAGTAGAGCAATAATATACTTTTTCATTTTTAAAAGGAAAATTAAAAAGGATGAAAAAACTGAATCAGCAAAAAGTAAAAAAAAAAAAAATCTTTGGTGTGGAGTCATGATTCACCGATTACTACTGCCTGATTAGCATCTCCACATATAATTTTAAAAACTGGGCACACAGCAAAGAGAAGCAGGGCCCCGGAGTCATACCTAGACTCTAGCACCACTCATCACTCAGCGACAGTGCATTCTTGGGCAGTTATTTCAGTGAGCTTTTGGGCCTCCTTTTTTTTTTTTTTTTTGTCTTGTCTTGTTTTGAGACAGGGTCTCACTATGCATCTCAGGCTAGCCTTGAGCTCACTTTTGTAGCCCAGGCTGGTCTCAAACTCACACCAATCCTCCTGCCTCAGCCTCCCATGTGCTGGGATTACAGGCGTGCGCTACGACGCCCGGCTTGTGCCTCCATTTTCTAACTTTCCAAGGTTGTCACAATGTGATGCTTGTCCCTTTGGTTCTGTAACACTCCACTAGCTAAATGCATAGCTATCTCAGCAGTAAAATGGGCGGAGTCTTCCCACTGCAGGGGTTCATCTACCAGGTTGAATGCTAGCATCCAATGGTTTTTCAAGTAAAACGCACTTGGGGGCACACGTGTTCAAAACATACCAAATTTTTGAACTGCTGATAAGGGAAGAGACTTTGACCACCCTTGGGGTGGGGTGGTGTGAAGACTCCATCAGCAGCAAGCGCGGGTCTGCTTCTGCACTGCCACACAGTGGGCTTTCTCATGGTTACTATTATTTCTAAAGCACAAGTGCTAATGTATCATTTGCTGGTTTTGAATTCCTTGATGCTTCCATACTGCTTACAAAGTAAAGTTCAAATTCCCAAGAAAACACAAAAAAGGCCCTTCCTCCACCGGATGCCACACTGACCCACTCTGCCCTCTCTCCTACCGTGGCAGCCCTCACACCTCTGCTCTGGTCGACTACAAACAGCTGTGCTTCTTTGTTCTTAAAATCCCCTCCTGTCTTTCCTTCTGCCTGCAAGGCAGATGCAATCTCTCCTTCAACAGACATTGCTCCATCCACAAAGGCCAGCTCCAAGCACCTCTCCTTGTGGCTCACCTAGTGCCTCTATTCTAGCCTAGAAGCTTGCTCTCTTTGTGTTTCTTCCCACCTGGTAACTGAGTCCAAAATGCTATCTTTTAAAGTAGACTACTGTTATGGTTTGTATCTGGCTGTTCCCCCAAAGCCTCAAGTAAATCATGGAGCTGTCAAGCAAGGGCTTGAGGGGCGGGGCCAGTGAGGTGCAGAACCATTCCACGGACACCATGTGTTTCCCCTGCCTCTGCCCCAGGCCTGGTGGCCTCTAGGAGGTATGGAGGGAATCATCCTGTGGATGGCCGCATAGTCTCAAGGTCTTGCTATGTAATTCAGGCTGTCTTAAATTATGAAACTCCACTAACTGTGAGCTAAATAAACATTTTCTTCCCTAAGCTTGTGTGTCAGGTATTTGTCCCAGCAACGAGGGAAAAGTAGTAAGACAACTGCCCAGTTCAGAAAGAATGATGCTGGTATCCATCTGCTGTGTTTTTTACTGCACAGGTTTCACGAGGGCCCTGCACTTGGTAAATACCCAACAGATACGTGGATAAACAAGAAAAGCCTGCGCTCTACTGCCTCAGACATCTGTGCTGGCTTTTCTCTGGTGTTGTTGCTTAACAAAAATCAATGAATCAGAAGTTAAATCAGTGCAGGTCCTAAGGCAGCAGATCAGGGTCTGGCAAATTGGCTGGGGAAGTGGGCGTGGCTTCTCAATTACAGAACATTTCCCAAAACATTTCTCTGCACTTGGAACCAATCAGAGTGCCATCTTCAATTCTTCTCCAGAGAGCTTTAGCAGCTTTTTGATAGGGCTCCCTAAACCCATGTCAGGCTGAAGGGTGGGATATACAGGTGACAGCTAACAAGCTAGGGCACTGTTACCTCCTTCAGTGACCTGCCCTGTCCTTTGCAGGCCTCTTTTCTTACCTTCAGTTGGCCTGAACTCACTATGCAGACCATATTTTCTTTGCATATCTTTAATAAATGTAAAAACTTTGCTATCTTTTGTGCTTGGCTTGATCAGCTCTTCATTCAAGACAGAAAGAATCTAGAAACCACCTACGTACATGGAACAGCATAAAGTTACAAATGACAATGTAACTAACCAAAATAGCCACTTGCTTTCATTAAACCTCATAAAATGGGTCATCTACAGAAATGGCTGTTCTACTTCCAAGCCATCTCTATGAGCCCAAGACACAAACAGAAACTTTAGGTGCCAAGCCTCAGTGGCGCCATCAGCTAAGAATCCGAGAGCTACTGGAGCTGACCTGATCCAACTCTGATCCCACAACATGTCAGTCCCAGAGCAGTTTAGTAATCACTGTCCCTAAGTCACTTTTATCACCACTGCTGCTGGCCAGCATTCCGAATACTCAGCAATTTATCCAACATGCGTCAGTCAGAAATAAAACATTTTACTGAATAAACTTTTTTCTTTTAACCCAGAGCCAACTCACTCACCCACCCCTTTTTTTGCGTCAAAGTCTTGCTAAATTACCCAGGCTAGGCTCAACCTTCTAGTCCTCTTGTCTCAGCCTTAAGTGCCAAGATCACAGGCATGAACCACAAGTGCGTGGCTATCTATGATCAAATCCTATCAATAGTGTATCACATTTTCCCCATTCTTTGCTTTCGTTTGCTTACGTCCCTATCCTGTCCCTATGTCACAGGCATCCAATGTTCCCCTACCTCTTTCCTGCTTCACACACCAGGTGCTATCCATCCCTTCCCTCCACCCCATTTTAGGTTCCCTAGACATAAACTGCAGGGACAGGAGCAGGCCACCGCCTGCTCAAACTCACTACCACACTAAGGAAAAAGTCCCCTGTTCATTCAAAAGCCAAACACAAAGGTCAAACAGGTGCTGGGGGCCTCTGGGCTTCTCTTCCCACTGTGGACAATCCCGCCAAGCCACCTACTTCGAAGGTTCATAATTATGAACGTCTGTCCCTGTCTCTAGCTTAGAGCACAGAGCAGTACCGTACCTTCCACCCACAACACCTTTCCGTTTTTGACCTATCACTCTTAAGGAACACTCACTGGACCAAGCGAAATGTCATTCAACAAGCATCAACCACTCCCTTCACAGCCTCACCAGAAAACGACTTAAGTTTAAAAAAAAAAAAAAAAAAAAAAAAAAACGCTTAAGTTTTAAAATAAGTAAGACGGCTCCTAGTCAGTTATGCTGCCCTGAAGACCAGAGAGGACGCCCAGGGGAATCCTAAGTTCCACTTCCTGCCTTGATAGAATCTCAGTGACTCAGTCAGTGATGGAGTTTCACCTCTGTGGCCTCAGATTCCTCTTGGTTAAGTGAAAAAACTAACCCCACTCATCCTTTCCCAAAGGTGAAAGGTTAGTGTGCATGCAACGCGAGAGGCCAGAAGACAGGTCGGAGACAACAGGGAGTACACAGATTAACGTGTTTCTGTTTATTCTCTGCAGGAAGTAATATTAATAAGCCTGCTAGTAAAGATAGAAGTAAAATTCCTACTAAAATAAATGGGTCTAGGCTTCTTAAAAGCGAGTCATTTTTACTTAAAAATCCAGTAAGAGCTAGAGTAGTTTTAGTAACAGTGGTGATATAATCTGGCATAAAGGAAAGAGGTGCACACCCCAGGCTAGCACTGAAGAAGGAGGCGGACGCCCAGAGGTGCCCAGCCCCAGACCTCCAGGACGCCTGGGTCCCAAGGGCCCCAGGCCCCGAACTCCTGCGCGCCAGGCAAAGCCCCGCATAGGTGAAAGCGGGGGCCGGAGGGCGCCGCAGTTGCCGTCGCGGACCGTGGGAGGCGAGCTGTCCCCGACCGGCCAGCGCGGAGCGTGGGCTGCGGGCGCGGGGCGGGGCGGGGACTGGGGACAGAGCTCCGGGTGGGGACCGAGCTCTGAGCTCTGGAGGGGCCACGGGGCGACTCCCGCGGTCGGCTGGCCGGGGCGGCAGCCCCTGGGCTCCGGGACGACCGCGCGCCCGCCCACCCCGCGCCCCCGGACCCCCGTGGCCGCCGGCCCTCACCTGTCCTCGCTGGCCGTGATGACGCCGTCCTCCTTGGGGATGAGCAGCGCGGCCGTGACGGCGTCCTGGTGGCCCTCGATCTTGCTCAGTAGCACCGGACGGCTGCTCTGCGGCCTGGAGTGGATCTCGGCCGCCATGTTCGCGGCCTGCCGGGCGCCGTCAGCTGACCGCCGGGCAGGCGGCGGTTGCCCCGGGCGACCCCGCCGCGTGGGCGCCGCGCCGCCGCCGTAATCTCGCGAGCTCTGCCGCCGCGGGCCGTATTGCCTGGGAAAGCCGCTCCGGACCTTTGGTACTGCGGAAGGACCACAGAGGGGGCCAGAAGGTGAGGCCTTTGGCCAAGAACGAATTGCGCGGCTGCAGACCGCCAGCGGTTGTCTCTCAAATCGACCGACCAAAGCTTTCAAAAATACTACTACGCTTTGGACTAAGAGGAAGCAGATACATACACAATCAAAGGTTTTGCAATTGCAGTGTGCCGCCAGGGAAGCTTGTGATGTTGGAGGCTATTGAATCTAAGCCTCCTAAAGCTCATCTCACCAATCTAGCTCTGCGTTCAAAGAGAAGTATATTCTTTCCTTTTTTTTTTTTTTTTTTTTTTTTTTTTTTAT
>PVJA010029564.1:0-26545 GCA_004027025.1 Myocastor coypus
TTTTTTTTTTTTTTTTTTTTTTTTTTTTTTTTTTTTTTTTTTTTTTTTTTTTGTCTTTTTGAGACAGGGTCTCAATATGCATTTCAGGCTGGCCTAGAGCTCACTTTTGTGGCCCAGGCTGGTCTCGAACTCACACCGATCCACCTGCCTCAGCCTCCCGAGTGCTAGGATTACAGGCGTGAGCCACCACGCCCGGCTTTCTCATTTACTTTTTAAAAGTGAAAGTGACTTTATTTGCTGCTACAAAAGCAATACTTGCTGCTATAGAGAAGTCTAGAAATGCAGAGGAGCAACAAGAATGGAAGATTACTCCTGAGGTAACTGCAGTCCCTGCTAATAGTTCAGTGAAGACTTAAGCAAGATAAAAAGAAAAAAGAGGTAAACATCCAGAGGTGCCCAAGTTCGGAGCGTGCATCTGTGTCCCCCACAGGCGCAGGTACTGCATATATTTTCTAGATTGTGGAAGAAAAGCCCAGTCTTTTGCCTACTATTAAAAAACAATCCTACCACCACCACCACTAACAACAGTGAAACCTGTTTATTTCCAGTTTCCTTTGAAAGAAGAGAAGGCTATTTTTGGCAGCTTTCTTACATCATTCAGGCCAATTCACAGAAATAATTTCCTACTCAAGTCATGTTTTATTTTTTGGAAAAAAAAAAAAAGCTATTTATGACTACATTTAGCTCCTGTACTTCATTTAAAGACTTCGTTAGTCTGTAGTTCCACAGTCACTCATGTACTTGAGCAAACTAAGCCTTCCCCAGTGGTGACAATTGCTGTGACACCTTTCTCACAATCCTTTTAAAAAAAAAAAAAAGTCTCCAATTTTCTTCCAAGCATTGGTGTCTGCTGCAAGCTCTTGCTGGGTTTGCTTTGCTTCCCACAGGATTGTGAGCGTTCCAAGCAAGTGCTGTGCTGCTGAGCTGCACCCGGTGTGCTGCTCATCTTAAATCTTCTTTTAGAATGCCTAAGGGCTGGTGAGATGGCTCAGCAGAGCGCAGGACCGTGGTTTGATCCCTCTTCCTGAATATTGCGCTGGCCCCTCCCCCGGGCTCACTGAGCCAGCCACCAAGACCCAGTGTGGTAGCACATGCCTGTAATCCCAGTGCTGGGGAGGCAGAGGGTCACTGTGAGTCTAATCTGCATAGTGATACCCTGTACAAAAAAAAGTAAAATGTCTAGTGTTTCACTTCAGTTAATGGCATTCATATTATTTAGTCCAAGCAACAATTTCCCATAGAACACGCATCTCACTTAGCCCCAGGCACTGGAACATCCGTAACAGGGGATTCCAAACCCAGGACACCTCATCCTCTTGGCTCAGCCATACCTCCTTGAGTGCCATGGGGAACTTCCTTCTTTTGTAATACACCCTGAACTATGGCAGCAACTTCCAAGGACCTTTCATTATCTTTAAAATATTTACTTCCAATTTCATTCCTACCATACAAGCAATTGAGAACAATTTTAGATAAATTAAACAGTTTGAGTGAGGAACAAGCCTCAGGCTGCCTGATCCTCAGCACCAGAAGATGTCCAGAACACATTGCACAATGGGGATAATGAGAATTTATAGACCGGAAGTGGAAGCGAAGTACAGAGCAGCCTGACGTGTCAGGTCTCTGCTTAATGCGAACTTGGTGTGATGAGTCCACAGGCTAGGGTTCACGCACACCTGGCTGCCGCGATGGGCCGAGGCTTAGCGATTTGTTACAAAAGAAAGTACACTCCTGTTTAGGCTTTACTCATGTCCTTACTAATGTAGGATGCAGTCTGTTTGCTAGAAACCAAATACAAAGGTGATATCAAGTCACATTTATTTAACACAATTTTATGAGGTTAAAAATAGCTATGAAGGCTTCCAGTTCTCAACCATGGCACAGGATCAAGATGAGGAGAACCCCATGCGGGAACTTCAAATTCGCAAGCTGTGCCTTAACATTTGCGTTGGGGAGAGTGGAAACAGGCTGACGCGGGCAGCCAAGGTACTGGAGCAGCTCACGGGCCAGACTCTTGTGTTCTCGAAAGCCAGATACATGGTCAGGTCCTTTGGCATCAGGAGAAATGAGAAGATCGCTGTCCACTGCACAGTCCGAGGGGCAAAGGCAGAAGAGATCCTGGAGAAAGGCCTAAAGGTGCGAGAATATGAATTAAGGAAAAATAACTTCTCTGATACTGGAAACTTCGGTTTTGGAATCCAGGAACACATCGATCTGGGCATCAAGTATGACCCAAATATTGGTATCTACGGCCTGGACTTCTATGTGGCGCTGGGCAGGCCAGATTTCAGCATTGCAGACAAGAAGTGCAGGACAGGCTGCATTGGGGCCAAACACAGAATCAGCAAGGAGGAGGCCATGCGCTGGTTCCAGCAGAGGTATGATGGGATCATCCTTCCTGGCAAATAGATTCCCGTTTCTATTCAGAAGGCCAATAAAATATTTTCAGTGAAAAAAAAAAAATAGCTATGAAGGATGAAAAGACAAGTCCAGCCTGCTGCAAATTTGCATATGACTAATTTGTTTGCAAGCAAATTTTGGTGGGACCAAGCACCCCAAATATAGTTCTTGTCCTTAAGGATCCTTGTTTGAGAACAGGGAGTGACTACATAGCCACTCTAGTTGAAGCATTAAAAGGTAACTGTGCAGGGTGACAAAGCCGAGAACAAGATGTGTAAGTTGCACTGGTAATTCAAGGGCCCTTAAGTAGCTCCTACATTAAAGAAAGCAAGCCAGGATAGCAGGTACCTCTGTGTGTCTAGCTCAAACACACTATCAAGTTGTGTTTCATAAGTTCTGTGGGGACACCGTGAAGGAAAAGAGAACTCTGCTGTGGATATAAAAACCCCTGCGTTGGCCTTCCTCCAGATACTGATTCTGCTGGTCTGAGCTGGAATTTGACTTCTTACTATCCTTTCTTTTTCGTTTCAAATGTGTGTGTACTTTTTTTTTTTTTTTTAACTTCTTTTGGCACTTCGCTTTTTTTCTGTTTTCTGAAAAAAAGTACCATGCACCCTGTGGGCAGGGCCGGCATGGCAGGCCTGACGTAAAACCCTGGCCCCTGCGTCTGACTAAACAGGTGCTTTAATCCACTGAGCTATTTGACTGGTCTTCTATTCAGTCTTGTTTAGCAGAACTTGAGGCCTTTCTGTCTTTTTTCAAACAGCTAGAAGGTGATTGATTGATTGATCGATTGATTGATTTTTTATTATTTATTTATTTATTTATTTAGCAACTCTGAGGATCAAACCCAGGGCCTCACACTGCTAGCAAGTGCTTTACCATTGAGCTATATCTCCAGCCCAAAGTGTTTATTTGATTCAACAAGCAAAGGAAGTTATTATTTCTTGTAAAGGTTACATTTTTAAAAAGTAGTTTTGCTAACTAGGCTTGGTGTAACACTCCTATAATCGTAGAACTCAGGAGGCTAAGGCTAGAGGATCACTAGGCCAGCCTGGACTGTACAGTAAGACTCTGGCTCAAAAAAAAAGGAGAAAAAAGTACTTTTACTGAGGTTCACCCATTTAAAATATAGAAGCTGATACATTTTGACAAATATGTAGGCAGTCCTGAATTACAGACAAAACCAAGACATGAGACATACATTCCTAAAGCTGGGCCTGGTAGTCTGTACCTAGAATCCCAGCACGTGGAAGGCTAAGGCCGATCATCGTGAGTTCAAATACAGCTTGGGCTACCTCAATCCCATATCCAAAATGAAAAGGATATGGACCATCCAGTCACCCCAAAACGTTTCCTGGGACTATAGTCTCCCTTCTCCTCTAGCCTGCTCCTTTCTAGAAATCCATTCACTATCACAACAGTTTTACCTTTTACAGCATTTCATGTAAATGAAACCTCAGCAGATTTCGAGATTCCTAAGCATCTCTTTGGGGATCAGCGGTCCTCTCTGTCTCACGATGACAGTGCCAGATGGGAGGGAATTATTTATCTCATGGTGTGTGCTCTTTTTTTTTTTTTTTAATAGCACAATGTGTCAGTCATTTACCAGTTGGTGAACACTTTTATTACTCCCAGTTTGGGACAACTGCGAGCATTTGAGTATAAGATTTTACATGGATAAATATTTTTATTGCTCTCAAATAAATACTAGTGAAGTTGCTGGAATATATGATAAATGTATATTAAAGACAGCTATACCTCAGGGTATAGTTACTTCCTATCCTTGGCAAAAATGAGTATTGTCACTCACTTGTTTATATTATTCCAGAGCTTTATAATGTTAGCTTATCATAGTTTTAATGTCCATTTCTCTAATGAATAATTTTCTTTGTAAGCAATATATTTAATTGGACAATTTTCATGCACTCTACATGAAGTTTCTAAACACGGTAATTCAGTGAAGTACAAAACATGAAGTTAGAGGCTGTGGGGAGAGAAGGCAGCGTCAGCGGTGGCACCTTCCAGTCCTAGGCATGCCGAGGGTAAGGGATCGGGGAGGGATTTTATAAACCAAGCCCCTCCTTTCAATGTACAAAAAGAATTACCATGACCAATATCAAATTGTATCAAAAACAAAATGGACTAAAAAGCCAGTGCTGCTCTATGTTTGCGTGGAGGCGGGAGGAAAACGAGGCCTTCCAGGCAGGAAGGACAGAGCTAGGGCAGGGTTCTGCGGCTGGGACCCAGCTGGTCACTCGCGCTGCTCCACTGTCATTTTGGGGGTCTCCAAAAGGCCCAGTTTTTCTTTCCTTTCTTCCCCTTCGTATTTGCTTCGAAGTTTCGCCAGCTGTCCACCCGACCACCAGCTCGACTTTCCTCAAAGCTTTTCCGCCACTCTCTTTCTCGCGTAGCTTTTTCTTGAGCTTCTGTCCCTTCTTCCCTTTGTCCTTCCCTTTCACGCATTTCCTTGGTCTCTCTCTCTCTCTCTCTCTCTCTCTCTCTCTCTCTCTCTCTCTCTCTCTCTCTCTCTCTCTCTCTTCTTTTATTTCCAGTTCAGCTAACAGTTTCAGGGTCTGCTTATCTACAGCTTATTTGAACAGCTCCTGATCCTCCTCCTCCTCTACACTCGTAGGCTTTCCTTCCTTCTTTGTTTTTTCCTTCTCTCACAGTGTGCTCCACGGAGTCTTTTCCTGCCTGAATTACATCCAGGGGCCTCTTCTTTTGTTCCTGGTTTTCGTCAGGATACACCCATATGGACAACTGATGAAATCTCAAATGAGTTCAAATTGAAGTAAGAGGATCCAGGAGGTATCAGCCTTTCAATCTGATTTTCAAAGCTAACATGGGGGGGGGGGGTTTCAAACGCATGACCTTGCACTTGCCAGGCAGGCACTTGTACCTTCACAGAGCTATCTCCCCAGCCCCATTCAGTCTGGTTTTTGTATGTTAGAACTGAATCTCTCTTCTGTTTTACCTCACTGTAGAAGGTCATAAATTCTTCCTCGGTGCTGCCTCCACTACCTGAGGCACCATTCTCTCTAATGAACAAATTTTTGCTTCTTTTTTTTTTTTTATCTTTTTGTGACAAGGTCTCACTATGCAGTTCAGGCTGGTCTTGAACTCACTTTTGTAGCCCAGGCTGATAAACTCGCATTGATCCTCCTACCTCAGCTCCCAAGCACTGGGATTACAAGCATGCACCACCACACCTGGCTTTCTAATGACCAATTTCTGTGTGTGATTTTACCAGTTTTTAAGGGCTATTTGGTGAAATGTCTATTCTTATCTTTTGCCCATTTTTAATTTTTTTAATTGTACCTCTTATTGTGTTGTTGAATTGAGCACAATTATTTCATGAAATACAAATTTGTTTTGTTTTGCTCTGAGACAAGCTTTCACTATGTAGTTCACGCTGTCCTCAAAATAGCTGTGTTGCTGAGAGGGGGGGGGGGGCGCAGCCCCGTGCAAAACCTGGCCAGGCCCAGAACACCAGTACTCTGTAGCCTAGGCTGGACTTGGACTCGTGACCTCCCTGCCTTAGCTTCCCAAGTACAGGGATTACAGGCATGTGCCGCTAAGACCAGCTACAAAATATGTTTTCAAATATTTTCTCTGAGGGGTTGAGGAGATAGCTCTGTGGTACAAGTGCCTGCCTGGCAAGTGCAAGGTTGTGAGTTTGAACCCGGGTCCTGAAAAAAAAAAGAACATCTTTGAGAGGACACCCACTCGGGACCCCCCTCCTGTCCCTCTCTCGGACAGGAGCTTTCTTTCCCTCAATAAATATGTTCTGCTCATTAAAAAAATTTTTTCTCTGTGTGACTGAGCATTAATTTTCTTAAAATATCATTGCAAAGGCACACACTTTGTTAATTTTGATAAACTCCAACTTATTTTCTTCTATGATTCATAATCTCTCTTGATACAGTTCATACCGTCATGATTCAGCAGCGCACAGCACCTTCAGTGGCTAACTTGCCAACACTCATTTTAGCGCTGCTCTTTGTGCCTAGGATGGATCTCAAGCTGATTTTTGTAAACAGTGTAAAGGTCATGGCTACTTTTTATATGTACGTATTTTCTTTGTGTGTGTGTGTGTCTTTTTCAGACAGGGTCTCACTATGTAGTTCAGGCTGGCCTTGAGCTCACTTTTGTAGCCCAGGCTGGTCTCGAACTCACACCGATCCTCCTGCCTCAGCCTCCCGAGTGCTGGGATTACAGGCATGAGCCACCACGCCCAGCTTACAAATTTTTTTTTTTTGTATGTATTTTTATGTTAGGTCAGCAAAGTTTTCTTAAAACTTGGAAATATAATTCTTCAAATCAGCAGTAGAAAGTCTTCTGAATTTAGTTTTTCAAGACAATTTTAGCTATTTGCATCCTTCACGTTTCTATGTAAGTTTGACAGTCCACTGGCTACTGCTTACAGAGATGCTGCTAGGATTTTGGTCCCAGCGATTGCGCTTGATTTATAGATGACCTCAAACATGGAGGAGAAGTAATTAACATTTTAAGAACATTGAGTCTGACCATTTTTTAAAAACTTGCCCCAACTATGTCTTATATTTTTCAAATTATGAATATAGAAATGTAGTTTTATACTTACGGAGTACATCTTTAAGTATTTCATATTTTGATGTTATTTTAAGTCATACTGATTTTTAAAATTTTAATTCTAATTGGTCTTTGCTATAATACAAAATACAATTTCTTTTTTGTTATTATCTTTTATCTTGCAGACTCCCTAGTTCATTTGCTATTCCTAGCAGTTTTTTTTTTTCAAAATAAGCATTAGACTCATGCTCTAACACTGAGCTACATCCTCAGCCTTTTTTCTTAGCATAATTCCAGGGATTCTTTTTTTTTTGGGGGGGGGGGGCAGGGTACTGGAGATGGCACTCCAGACTTTGCACTTGCCAGCCAGGTGCTTATGCCGCTGAGCTATCTTCCCAGACCCTTCAGCCCTTTTTAATTTTTTTTTTTTTTTAACAAGGTCTCATAAGTAACTAAATTGATCAGGCTGGACTTGCGCTTGTGGTCCTCCTGTTTCAGCCTTCCAGAATCCTGGGATTACAGGTATGTGCCACCATGCCTAATGATAGTAGCTTTCTTTATAGATTCTTCACGAGGAATCCCTATGGACAGTTGTGTTTATGGCACTGATTCTACGTTGCTTCCATTTTTGTATCTTCTGTTCCTGTTCCTTGCTTTCCTAAGCTAGCTGAGACTTTTCCAACCACACAGCACGAAGTGGTCAGAGCGGACACCCTGCCTCCTCACATTATAAAGGAAAGCACTCAGTCTTTTATCATTAAATATAAAGTTAGGTATAATTTTTGTAGATGTTCCTGATTGGATTGAAGTAGTTATTTTTTGTGGCCCGATGAAATTTTTACAGTAGCTTCAATTTCATGAACGTTCTTTCTGTATCTATTAAGATTTCACCTCTCCTCTTTGTCCTGGATAAACTACCCTGGCTGGCACACATGGCTTCCAAAAGCACTTACTCATGCAGAGCTAAATGTAGAAGTCTAAACACTTGGAACTGTTTTCAGAAGGAATAGTTCTTTTATTCTTTTTTGTTTGTCTAACCCCTAAGTAAGAACTATAAACACTGTTGGAAGAGATCATGTGCCTGTGCCTAGCTCTGTAGAAAAGAAACTCCTTGGATCATTCATTTTTACAGAAGGGAACTCTTCTTCTCAAAGAAATAATACTTGTCCTGATCCAGGAAATGGGTAAGACTTTGTAATAAGAAAATAATCTTCCTACACTTGGGAAGCTGAGACAGAAGGATCAATGCGAGTTCGAGACCAGCCTGGGCTACAAAAGTGAGCTCAAGGCCAGCCTGAACTGCATAGCGAGACCCTGTCTCAAAAAGAAACATAATAATAATAATAATAATAATAATAATAATAAATAAATAAATAAATAAAAGCCTCCCCAGTTCAGCCACCATGACCGTGTCTTATGCCCTGGGAGGACGGTTGTGGGTACAGTGTGGAGCAGTGTGAGCTACATGTTTAAGGGAACAAACACAAAATGCCTTAATGAGTGAGGAGCTAAGACCCTGAGACACTGAGATCACACCTGCAGGTGCGCTACAGCTTGGCTCCGGAACATCCCCTATGCTCTAGCTTGTGCCTGATGGAAGGTGGTGGGGTCTTTAAAAGATGAAGCCAGTTGGGAAGCCCTCAGTATAGGGGTGTGCCCCTGAAAGAGAGTGCAGAAAGCCAGTCTCCTGTGGGCTCTTTCTCTCTCTTCCTTCATTCCTCAGCACCATGAGAGGAACAACTGGCTTCCTCCATCACGTGCTTCCTCTACGATGTCCTCCCAAGTCTCCATATGTTCAAAAGCAACAGGGCCCACTGACCACAGAATGGGGGGGTGGATTGTTACCTGGCGGTCAACTTGGCACACCCAGCTGAAGTGAGCCAGCATGGTGCTGGGTGTGGCAGCAGTGTAAGACGCAGAACTGGAGAAGAGGAGCCCTGAGGGCAGCTGTTTGGAGAAGCTGCTGGAGCTGTTGGGAGCCGCTGGCTCTCTTGGGCTGTTGTGCTGGGGGATCTTGCCATGCTGGCTTTCCCAATGACTGTGGCCGTTCTTGTCGGAGGGGGAGCTCAGAACCTTCATTGTCGCAGAGAATGCCTGCAGTTCACTTTGGCCTCATCTTGAGCATCGCTTCCTGAGCTCCAGGGAGGAAGATGGTACACTGCTCAGCCTCATGGAGGAGCCTGTCATGTTGGCTTTCCTGATGGGAACTCAGCTTTCCTCATCACTGGAGGGGCTTGGGACCTCACTGTCGCTGAGGAGGGCTGTGGTGCCTTTGGAGGTAGGCTCTTCTCCTTACCTTGAGCGTTGCTTCCTGGCTCCAGTGCAGCTTTCTAAGCCCACTGGCCCAGATCCTTCATCCCACTGGTGCAGACATTCTAGCTTCCAGCATTCATCCTTGGGCCTTTCCAAGGTGGATCCATGAAACAGGTCTGCACAAGACATTATCAGGGGCTCCAGGCCTCCAAATAGACGTTGTCAGGCATTGTCATGAGCTCTAGGTCTTCAGCTGGACTCACACAGGAGGCTGTGCTGGGATCCAGGCCCTGAACTGGGTTCTTTGCTCTTTGGTGTGTGGACAGATTTCCTGTACTCTTTGTATGACTCTTCAGGGAGTTCATTATAAAATAATCTTCTAAAGTGTATCCTGCATTGTATAGTTCATCTTCTCAGAATCAAAGACCACAATTCATTCTTCTCTATATGTTCAGAATGCTTTTGCAAAAGAAGAGAAGAGTTTAAAAAAATATGCTCAGGATCTGAATAAATGAATGAAGGGATGCAAATAAGGCCTTCATCTCAAAATCAGTGCAGATTTCTCATGGAAAAACCTCAGTCAAATTGACCTTAATTTAACAAACTGAAACAATCTCAACTGTACTGCAGTACATATCAACAACTCCACTTCCACAAGACTGAAAAAGCTGATAAAACTATTGAAATGCACATAATGTTCTCTTTGTTGAAGTTGAGAATTACTATGAGCTTTTCTACTACCAATAAAATGCCCACAATAACTATTGAATCAAAGATGATACCATTGTATACCACATTGTAAACAGGCTTTGTGTGTGTGTGTGTGTGTGGCTGGCTCAGCCTACCTTAGTGGGTAGGGCTGATGTGTCATATGGCACCAGGGATCAAACCTTGGTCCCTGCACTTTCCAAAGCAGTCACTTTAGTCTGCTGAGCTATCTCACCAGCCTGTATACCACATTGATTGCTTATCATTATCTGCCTGGGTGTATTATAAGTACAACTGATGCCATCTTGATTATAATTTATCTTTCCTCACCCTATGCCTGTTCTTTATTTTTAAGCTACTAGTTTTAGTCTCATCATCTGGCTCTGTTTCAGTTTTCCACCTATCAGATCTTCCTAGCCCAGCATAAGCCCTGCCCCCCACCTACAGTCTTAAAAAATCAAGTTGGCTGTGTTGTAACCGGAGTGTGTGTGGTACCTGAATGAACCAAGTCAAGGGAGTTTAGGTTGAGCTTAAGAGCAAACTAAAGCGTCAGCTCACTGAGAGAAACTGGAATCTGGCAGTCTGTTATCATGGTAGGGAGACTCAGGACTTGAATGCTACTAGCTAATATCCAAATAGAAAACAAGGCCCACAGTATCTTCACACTGGGAAGAGGCAGTGCACTGGCAGATCCCAAAAGAAGCAGGCACTGTACCAGGTAGAGCTGAAGAGATGGCAGACCAGGGAGCTGGAGGTGGGTAACAACGGATGCAAGGTATCCAGCCACTGGGAACACAGCGTCTTATTTATTTATTTTTATTTTCTTCTTGTTTCAGAACCTTTATTTGTTTATTCACTCATTTTTATGGCCGGCTTAGCCCGCCCTGAGGGCAGGGCTGGCACAGCATGTGGTGCCGGGGATCGAACCGCGGTCCCTGAAGCCGCCCAAGCTTTCCCAAGCAGGCGCTTTAGACCACTGAGCCATCCCGCCGGGCCCCAACACAGCGTCTTAGTCTGCTTGCTGTTGCTACAACAGTGCAAGAGTCCAAGTAGCAAGTAAAGGAAATTGCTTTGTCATGTTTCTGGAGGTTAGCAAGTCCGGTGTGCCTCATCCACAGTAGAAATGGGACAAGCGCTGGTTTGTTGATTATGCCAACTTGAGGAAGAAATGCCTGACTAGATTGGCTTGGCATAGCTCCAGGCGTGAAGAAACAAGCTACAGAGGGTTGTCACCAGAACAGCACAAGAGGGAAACAACAAAAGGAAAGCTCTTCTGCTTTTTCTGAGGAGATTCACCTTGGACTTCACCTTCACGCCGGACTTGGTCTCCTGGCTTCCAGCACAGACCCTACAGCCTTCATCACAGCCCCTCTGGCTTCCTGATGTGGACTCGTGCTGAGCTCCAGGCCTTTGACTGGATCCTTGGGACCCCCGGTGCACAGACAGCCCCTCTGCACCCCTCCTCACCTGCCTCTGCCATTGTAAGCCAGTCCTGTAGGTTCTTATCTAGACGGATGTCTTGTAATAAACCTGTTTCTCCAGTAAGCCCTAGATGATGTAGGGAAAAGGAGAGAGCCTGGGGCACCAAGAGAGCCAGAGGGGCCAAGCCAGGCTCACCGTGACTAACCCACTCCGCCAGTACAGCCATTGCTCTGCCACTGAGGCAGACCCTTAAGACCTCACTACCTCTCCCCGCCTCCTAACACTGCCTCCCCGGGACTGAGTTTCCAACACGTATACTTCAGGGAACACACTCAAGCCATAGCAACTGGGTATCTGTGAGGATTTGGTTGTTAAGGAAGTGAAAGGCCACACCTCTGAGTCCAGTGAGGCCTACTTTTTGGTGCACGGATTGTCAGTGTATCGATGCTGTTCTTTTTTTTTTTTTTTTCGATGCTGTTCTAGACATTTCCTGAAGATCTCATTCTGGGTTCTCAGCAATCTAGGCCCAGATATGTGCAAAGGGAAGCTAATGTGATTTCTTTGAAGTACTTATGATAATGAGAGTAATTAATATTTTTTGGTGTGAAAGTAATTAATATTGTCCATTCAAAATTATCTCCATGGGGCATTATGTGTTCAACTAAGTAATAGTGTTATTGTTAGAAGTATTTGGAAATTTCTATAATAGACTTGTCCCCAGATATTTGTTGGGTTTTGCTTTAATGGTAAACTTTTTATTTAATCAAAATTTTTATATTTTTGGAATAAGTCTCAAATTATTAAGACTGAAGTCTGAAGGGAAATAAAGGATAATTAAAATGGAGATCCAGGGCTGGGGATGTAGCTCAGTGGCTCAGTGCCTACCTGGCAGGTGCCAGGCCCTGAGTTCGAAAGAAAGAAAGAAAGAAGAGAGGGAGGGAGAGAGAGAGAGGGAGAGAGAGAGAGAGAGGGAGAAAGTGGTTCACTTGTGGTCAAAAACAAAGGTGTACCCAGCATGACAATTCGTGCCTGTGGTCCCCTTCGCGGCTGAAGTTGTTGGCTGAGCTGGAGTCCAGCCTGGGCCACACGGTAGGTGAAAGTTCATTTTGAGCTCCATGGCAATACTCTGTCTCACCATAAAAGAAGAAGGAGAGGGAGAAAAGAATGGGAGCTGGGAGCTGCGAGAGGAAAGAGGGGAGGGGAGGGCGAGCCTACAGAGTCTGCTTTAGGAGTGGACAGGGAAAGCACAAGTTCAGTAGATAAGCCTGGTTTTCCAGAATGAAGAAATGCTCAGGTCAAAGGTTCAAATGCACTCTTAACCAGCATGATTACGCTGCTTCCTGTGATGTGATTATCTGCCTTATAAAGTATCATGCTTAACAGATTTTAAATCAGTAAATGTTATGGATTTGTACTAACAAAAAGTAATACTACATTTAACATTGTCTAGTAAATTCCTTCTGATTGTGAATGAAAAGTATTTGATAACAAAGCAGAACAAACCCTGGAGGAAGACAAGAAAACAGAGTAGAAAGCATACACTTGCCACGAGCTCCACATGTGTATATTCTTCACAGCAAAACTGCTTCTCATCATAAGTAGGCACACAGGGCAGTGACTGGGCAGGAAACATGTTTTCCAACTGGGAATACAGTGGTAGAGCACTTGCCTAGCATACCCAAGGCCCTGAGTTCAAAACCAGAACCACCACCAACAAGAGAGGCGTGTGTTGGAGTCAGGAAAATCTGAATTCAGCTCCTCCCATCACCACTTGCTCCTTGGGTAACGATGTACCAATGCACATTCTTGAAACAAAAGCAATATTAGTATCTGGTTCCTAGAATTCTGTGCTAGGGTGCATGGGTATTGCTGTGCACCTAGCAGCATTCCCTGGCACGGTCATGTCTTCGATTCACATGGAGCTCAGTCTCTGTCCTTCACTGTCGCTGTGCCACCCACAAGCAAGCAAAGGTCTCCTGCACACCGTAGGTGCATAACAGACACGGTGTGTAACAGGTACAGCCAGGGAAATGGACTTGCTTTCCCCTGGAGAACGCTTTTCTTCTCAGCCATTGCTATGATGGTTTTTCCAAACTCGTTTGCATTTGCATTTGCATTTGGCTCACGTGTTGGAATTCTGATAGATACTGCATTTGAAAACAATGTTCTCAGGACCGGCCTGATAGCTCAGCAGACTAAAGCAACAGCTTTGGCAGAGTGCAGCGGCCAGGGTTCAATCCCTGGCATGCTATGGCAGGGGCGATTGAGACTGGACATGGTACACACACCTATAATCCCAGCACTTGGGAGGCTGAAGACAGGAAAATCACTGCAAGTCTGATCTATGTAGTGGGACTGTAGACGTTGCAGACCCTGTCCTAAATACAGAAAAAAGGAAAAAGAAAAAAAAAGAAAGAAAAACAATGTTCTTGTTACCAACATTGGCATCAACACTTTAAAATTGGCTGTCCTATACTTCAAGTCTTAGAAAGCTCCTTTCACCAACCTCGCCAGCCCTGGACTCCAGCCCACCAGCGTGTTGCTGAGCCCTCCCCTCCCCCTCCCCCTTCTCGCTTATCCTCTACTTCCAAATTTCTGCTAAGTTTTTTAATGACTTACTTTCTCTGCAGTATTAGGGATTCAACCCAGGGCCTCCACACTGAGCTAGACCCCCAGCCCTCTCTGTTTTCTTTTTATTTTGAGACAGGAACTCACTAAGTGTTACAGGTTGGACTTGAGCTTACCATCTTCCTGCACTGACCTTCCAGAATGCTAGGATTACAAGGCATGGACACTACGCTGGTTTTTGTTCTTTGGTGTTTTTGTTTTGTTTTGCTTTGTTTTGTCTTTTTGAGACAGGGTCTTGCTGTGCAGTTCAGGCAGGTCTTGAGCTCAGTTTTGTAGCCCAGGCTGGTCTCGAACTCGCACCAATCCTCCTGCCTCAGCCTCCCGGGTGCTGGGATTACAGGCGTGTGCCACCACGCCCGGCTGGTGTTTTGTTGATGTTGTTTTGTTTTTAGGATTTTAGGGCTTGAAGCCAGGGCCTCATGCGTGTTAACTAAGTTCTCTACCACGGCAAATTTCTGTTGATTTCAAGTACATAAAAGTTTCATTTTTATCTCTAAGTGCATTTTCTGATATAAACTTCTTTTCTCCAATAGTATTTATCTCTTCTCAGCTATTGCTTTGACAACTTTTATCAAACCCAATTACATTTGGCTTACATATGGGATTCTGAATAGAAACTTTATTTGAAAACAGTGCTCCCATTACCAAAAGTGGTGGGAGGGGAGCTTTTAAAAATCATCTTTATGCACTGAAGAAACAGAAAATATACATCAACTATACCTACAAAACCACATGGGCAAGTTCAGAGCTTCCTTGGGAATGTCAGCTCATGTTGGTATAGCCCTTGATTCTGCTTCATTTGATCATATGCTATGAGAAAAAAAGAGCCAAAGACCAGAGAAGAATGCTAAGGATGCTGGGACAGTTTTGCAGTAGCTAACAAAGTATGGCATCCAATTAAACTTCCCTAAAAGTAGAAGAAATCTCTAATTGCCTCGGGGCTGGGACATCAGAGAGAAGGCGTTTTTAGAGCAATAGAAGAGCCCAGCTGGCAAGCACTTCAACCCCCACACGGCAGATGACAGACTGAGCCACCACCTGATCATTAGCCTCGCTGAGCCTGATGTACATTTGTAGGATGCCAAGGGCCTTGCACGGCCTATGACATCGTGGCTGGGATGCTGTCATTGTGAGGACAGGTGCCATGGAGCTGGAGGTGTTGCTCAGTGGTAGGGTGCCCAGCATGCATGAGGCTCAATTCAAGCTCCGGTGCTGTGACACACCCGTGGGACCTGTGTGCATGGACAGGACCCACAGGGCTCTTGTGGGTGGCATGACGAAAGAGCTATGAACACTGGTGTCTTGGAGAATTTTAAGTTACTTTACCCTTCCTGTTGTAAATTAACTCACCTATTAAAAGAGATACAGAGCCGGGCATGGTGGCTCACGCCTGCAATCTCAGCACTCGGGAGGCTGAGGCAGGAGGATTGGTGCGAGTTCGAGACCAGCCTGGGCTACAAAAGTGAGCTCAAGGCCAGCCTGAACTGCATAACAAGACCCTGTCTCAAAAAGACAATAAATAAATAAATAAATAAAAGAGGTACAGTTCCAGAGGATGCTTACAGGGGTGGGACATAGTTACAGAGGTAGAACAGTTGTGGCCAAACTCAGTAAGATTAAACATTAAGTATGTACAGCTGTTTTCTATGCTGGAGATCAAACCTAAAGCGCCATACATTCTAGCCCTCCAGCCTTGTATGTCTTTTTAAGGTGACGTAATTTCAATAATTTTTAATATTGACAATAGTTTCACTGCATAAATTATATTTCAATAAAGTAACTTATATCTTGAGGCTAGGTTCTGCTCTCAGAGGGCTGTTTTGAGGATTGAGAATGCAATGGTGAGCACGAGATGTCTGTCGCACATCTGGAGCACCAGAATAAGGTCGCAGTGGAGGCTAGCATGCCCCACTTCCTCAGTGTCACACTAGAAGACTTGCTAGATTCAAGGTCAGATGACGTCAGCTAAGAACAAACAAACAAGCACCAATAACTGAGAGATGGCGAAACTTGTGAGGATGAAGGCAGGTGTAGTCCGTCTTTAACAGAGGCAGCTGTCCAGTGAGGGCAGAGGAATGCTGGGTAGCTCCACCTCCAGTTCTCAATCAAGGCATAACGCGCGCTAGACAGATTGTCTCCAGCCTGAATATCCTTTTTTTTCTTTTAAACTCTGCACTCATTTCCACAGGGCAGGCTCAGTCTTGTTCTCGTTCCCAGGTCAACCTCAGCGCTGTGCAGATGTGCTCAGCTGACTCCAACTCCACATCCACCTGCCGAGCTCTTCTAATCTACCGCCCACAATTTGATGGCTGGGCTGTTGCTTGTTTTCCTGTCTCATTTCCTGCCCCAGTGAACTGCTTTTTCTTTCCCCTGACTTCCTTGTCACTGCTTCACACTGCTTTGTCACCTGGCACCTGTAGAAGCCAAAAGTCACAGTGGCTGCAGGGCACATGCCAGCTTACCCCAAGGCCATGCCCTTCTTATCCATCCTACCCTTCACTCAGGGCTGGATGAGGGTGTGGCCCTACCAGGTTGTTTCCTGAGGACTTTAAGGATTTAATCAGGGACAGAAAATGGGAGGACCAGAGTCATCTCTATCAGTGTTCGAAAGAGAAGCCCACAAGCTCTTCCTGCTTCTAAAGAGTGGCTCTGATGTCTGATAGGGTCTTGAGATTTGAGTGTTCAGATCTTCTGTGGTTGCACGCTTAGCATGCACAGCGCCCTGAGTTCAATACCCAGCACCTTGCACACAATAACTACTAATACAAGGTCCATTTCTGATGCTTGCATTCTACAGGAGCCTGAGCATTTCCAGACTCATAATCTGAGCTCAGGGTGTCCCTTTCCTAAGTCTAGACCCTTATCTGTCCACTTAACCAGCCCGGCCAAGTAGTAAAGTACAATGACACACCCTTGTACCTCACAGTGGCAATTCCAGTTTATCCATAGAACAATATGTCTTAGGACTTAGTTCAGTTGTAGTAACCTTTTGGTTGTATTCATTTATCTTTATTTATTTATTTATTTTTTTCTTGTTTCAGAACTTTTGTTTGTTTATTTATTTTTATGGCCGGCTCAGCCTGCTCTGAGGGCAGGGCTGGTGCAGCATGTGGTGCCTGGGATCGAACCGTGGTCCTTGCAGCCGCCTAAGCTTTCCTAAGCAGGCGCTTTAGACCACTGACCCATCCTGCCGGGCCCTGTATTCATTTATCCATCCATCTGTCTCTCCACATCCATTCACCTATCTGCCTTGAAAATCTACAGCATGCTGGTCCTGGGGTTACAAAATTGTAGCAGACAGCATCCTCGCTTTCCAACCACACAGACTGATGGAGGACACGGCCGCGTCAACAGGTAATCACAGTAGAAAGAGCTGAACATGGTCATGGTGGCCCCAATATGGGCAATGGGACGCAGAGGCAGGAGCACGTGACCGTGCTCAGAGACGGGATCAGGAAGGTCTTCGAGGAGTAATTGATGTTTAAGGGGAGTATCTGAGAGTGGGCTAAGTGTTTACCAAGAAAAGAAAAGTAGGACTGCTCCAAGAAAGTGCTGCAAGAGCTGGCTCTGGAGAGCACACCCGGAATCGCAGACCTGCAGGAGGCCCAGGCAGGAGGACCCCCAAGTTCAAGCCCAGCCAAGCTGTGGGACCCCTTGACGCAGCTGGTGCAATTCCTTTCTGACCTTGGGCTCCATTTTAGAAGCCATTTAAACTCGAGGCAAACTCACTCCCCACCCCTCCCACTTACTTCCACCATAAAACCGGGTAAGGAGGAGCAGGTGGTTAACTGCAAAAACCAACAGGATAGCTGCAGAGAAAACTAAGATTTAACCATATCCTACTTGACTAACAAAGCCCTGCAAAACACAGACCTTGTGACATTCTTGTAAAACTCCAGAAGTGAAATAATGAAGTTACAACGTTACCTGCAAATGTATAAGAACCCAGTGCAAAGCTCTCTGGGTCCACCCTCCTGACTGGCTACAGTAGGGCACTGTCCACTCAGCCAACCCGCTAAATAAAGCTTCGTTATCTCTCCTTGGCCTCTGTGGCTGAATCTTCATCCTCTGCTTTTTGCAGCAACATTATTTCAAATTTTAAATTTTTAAAAAGTGTTAATGGTTTGGGGTCTTTTCCATATTTGTAGTACATAACTATTATACTCATCATGGGAAACTTATACATGTGTGTAACATAACTTTTTTTTTTTTTTTTTATGGCTGGCCCAGCCTGCCCTGGGGGTGGCACTGGCTCAGCATGTGATGCTGGGGATTGAACCTTGGTCCCTGCGGTTGCCTAAGCTTGCCTAAGCAGGCACTTTAGACTGCTGAACCATCTCGCTGGCCCTGTGTAGCATATCTTAATTCAACTAAAAGGCTAAAATGTAAGTTAGTATGAAGGCCCTGGGTTTAATCCCCAACACTGGAAAGAAAGAAAGAAAGAAAGAAGAGAAAAAAAACACTACAAGAATGTTAACTATTAAACCTAACAATCACACTGTTGTGATTTAGCTTAGGAATGATTCATGCATGTAAAAAATAACTATATACAAGATTAAACATTGTACCATTGTGAGAGTAACAAATTGAACCTGAGACAGATATAAATGGATAGGGTACGAGTTAAATACATATGGCACATCCACTTGATGGAAGGAAGTGAAACTGTTAAAAAAGGAAGGGATCTATTTACAAATATGAAAGGTCTTTTAAGGCACAAGGCTAAGCTAATAAAAGGAAGGTTTAGAACAATGCTGGCATTTGTTTTAAACATATATATATACATATATATCTCCATATTATGTTTAAAAGACAAATGATTATATACATGCAATGGAGTAGTTATTATTGAGTATGACAAGATGAGAACTGTAAAGGCAATGAAAGAGTGGAAGTGTGATAATTCACGCAATACTTTTTAAAATTTTTTGAACTATACATAGATATTATTTATTAAAAATTGTTTTCAGAGCCAGAGAGATGGCTTGGTGGTCTAAGTGCCTGCATGGCAAGTATAAGGACCTGAATTCGCCCCCTGGTACCACATGTTGTGCCAGCCACTGAAACCAGGCATGGTGGTGCCTGCTTATAATCCCAGCAGGAGGGTTGGGGGTGGGTGGGTGCTGAGACAGGAAGTCCGAGCTCTGAGCTACACAGCAAGACCCTACACACACAAAAAAAAAAGTTTTCAAAGAATACATTGCAAAGAAACTCCAAAGGGCAGAGGAAGAAACGCCAAAGTCACACCAAAGTTGGATGTGGGGCTCAAAGACAACACTGTTCTTGAGTGCTCTGTGAATCAGAAACTTGCTGGCAGAAGAAAATAAGGGAAGAATGTTTTGCTTTGCCTCCTCATCCGTGGACAGCAATGCTCTGACAGCTGCCTGCGCTCAGCAGTGACATCAGTAGGAGCATGCACCTTTAAAACACAGGCACTACAACACCTCGCACAGCAACACGCAAGAAGGGACATACCTAGGAATCAACCTAACAAAAGAAGTAAAAGAGTTTTATGCTAAAAACCATATAATTCTAACAAAGAAAACTGAAGAAGATATCAGAAAAAAATGGAAAGATGTCCTTCGTCCTTGGGTAGGAAGAACTAATATAGTAAATATGGTCTTATTTCCAAGATTGTTTATATAGATGTAATACAATCCTGATCAAAATGCCAATAGCATACCTCACGGAATTAGACAAGAGACCTGGTGTGGCGGCACATGCCTGTAATCTCAGCACTTCACTGAAGCAGGAGGCTCGCTATGAATTTTTGTTGTTGTTGTTGTTGCTGTTTTGTCTTTTTGAGACAGGGTCTCGCTATGCAGTTCAGGCTGGCCTTGTGCTCACTTTTGTAGCCCAGGCTGGTCTCAAACTTGCACCGATCCTCCTGCCTCAGCCTCGCAAGTGCTGGGATTACATGCATCTGCCACCATTCCCAGCCTTTTTGTATTTTTAGGACAGGGTCTACAGGGTATACAGAGTCTCACTAGATCAGACTCATAGTGATCTGCCTGTTTATAGCCTCCCAACTGCTGGGATTACAGGCACGCACCACCACACCCAGGCTCAATCAGTGTGCCCTGAAGGCAGGGGCCCAGCATGGCACTCTGGGGATCGAGCCCTGGCTACTGCATCTGCCTAAGCAAGCTCCTTAATCTGCTGAACTATTTGGCTAGTTGATGGCTGTGAATTTGAGGCCAGCCTTGACTACAAAGTGAGTTCAAGGCCAGCCTAACTACATAAGAAAACCATGTCAAAAAAAGACAGAGATAGACAGAGAGAGAGATGATAGAGATAGAAATGAGAGAGAGGGAGAGAGACAGAGAGAGAGAGAGATTTAGAGAAAATAATCCTAAAATTCATTTGGAGCTGAAAGAGACCTAGAATAACAAAAGCAATTCTGGATAACAAAAGCAAGGCCTTTGCATCACGATCCATGATTTGAAATCATAATTCAGAGCTACTATGATAAAAACAGCATGATGCTGGCAAAAAATAAATAAATAAATGAATAGACAGACCTAAGAATCGAAGGAACAGATTGAAAGATGCAGAAACAACTTCAGACACACTCAGCCACCTTATCTTTGGCAAAGGAGCCAAATACCTTCACTGGAAGAACGATAGCCTCTTTAATAGGTGATGCTGGGAAAAGTGGCTTTCCACATGCCAAAAATTAAAACTAGACCCATATATTTTTGCCATCAGTGATATAGAATCTAAATAGACTAAAGATCTGAATATGAAAGCAGAAACACTAAATCTTCTGGATTTAGTGAATTCTGGATTTAGAATAGGTAGAACTCTTGAAGACACTGGTATAGGCAAAGGTTTCATGAAAAAAATCCCAATTTGACAGGAATTATCAAAGAGAATCAACAACTGGGATCCCATTAAAATGATTTTGCACAGCAAGAGAAACCAGCAATAGAGTGAAGAGGCAATCCACAGTGTGGGGGAACAATTTGGCAAGCTGTTCTTTCAGCAGAGGGCTAACACCTAGACTATATGAAGAACTCACCAAAAAATCTGACCCTGCAACTTTAAAGACTCAATCCAGAAATAATGGCCAAAATGAGCAGACACTTCTCAGATGACGTAGAAAGAGCAAGTGTGGTGGATTGCCAGCTGGCGGTCAGCTTGTAACACCCGGCTGGACCAGAGCAGTGCGGTGCTGGGTATGGGAGGCCCACCCGAGGGTCGGTGCTGGCAGCAGAGGAGCCAGTACCAGAGTGGAGAAAGTGCAGAAGCTGTTTTCTCCGGGAGCTGTGGGCTCTCCTGGGACGGTTGGTGCTCTTGGAGGGGCTGTCGCACTGGCTTTCCTGATGACCTTGGCTGTTCTCATCACTGAAGGAGCTCAGGACCTCACCGTCACTGATGATCACCACAGTTCCCTTTGAGGAAGCTCCGCCCTCTCTTGGAGCGTCACTTCCCGACTCCAGAGGGGAGGATGGTGCACTGCTCGGTTTCCCAGGGAAGCTGTCCACATTGGCTTTCCTGATGGGAACGCAGCTGTCCTCATCGTTGGAGGAGCTCAGGACCTCGCTGACACGGAGGATGGCTGTGGTGCCTTTTGGGGGAGCCCTGGTTCTTGTCTTGAGTGCGCTTCCTCGCTTCAGTGCGGCTCCCTCAGCCTGCCGGCAGAGGTCATTCATCCCACTGGAGCAGATCTAGCTTCTACCACCTCTGGCCCTTCCCAGTGCTGATCCATGACACAGGCCTGCGTGAGCCACTGTGGTGGCCTGGAGCCCTTCAGTTGTGCTGGGGGGAGGCATTTTCATTGTATGTGTTTGGTACAGGTTCTCACTGTGCAGCTCAGACTCGTAGGGATTCCCCTGTTTTCCACCTCCCCAGTGCTGGGATTATAGGCACGAGCCACCACTCCTGGACTTGGCCACCAGCTCCGTGCACCCCAGGGGTAGGCGCAGGGCTGGCATGGCATGCAGAGCCAGGTATTGAACCCTGGACCCTGCCCTTGCCAGAGCAGGTGCTTAGTCTGCTGAGCTATCTCACTGGTCCCGAGGAGGTATTGTTATGAGCTCTAAGTCTTCAGCTGGACTCGTGCAGGACGTTGCATGGGATCCAGGCCCTCAGCTGGATCCTTCGGTCTTTAGTGTATGGACAGATTTCCTCCACTCTTTGTACGTGATTCTTTGGATGATGTCTTAGTTACCTTTTGCTCTTTGCTGGGACAAATACCTGACACTCAAAATAAAGGAAGGAAAGGTTTATTTAGCTCACAGTTCGTAGAGGTTTCAGTCCATATTCAGCTGGCCCAAGGCTGAGTGGAGCAGGGCAGAGAGCATCCAGTTCATGGCGGCGGAACAGCAACAAAATGGTGGCAGAGACAGCCAATCAATCTGGGCAGCAGAGCAGCAGCAACAGCTCAAGTCTGTCTCTCTGTCTCTTTTTATATTACATTCAGGCTCTCCGCCTTAGCCCCCACCTTAGGCTACACCCATCATCCCAGAAGTACTTCGACCCATAATCCCTTCAGTACTAAAACCCATAATCCCAGGGATCAGGGATCAAGTCTCAAACTCTAAAAGTCTCCACCCAGTGACTACATGAGGCTGTGGGGGGACAACTAGACATAAACCATAACAGATGACTTTTTTAAAAATGCATTTAGTACAGGGTCTATAGTGTCTCACTACACAGATCAGACTCAGAGTGATCCTTCTGTTTCCAGCCTCCCAAGTGCTGACATTACAGGCGCATGCCACCACACCCAGTCTGAGATGACTATTATAAAATAATCCCACAGTTGAGTGTCTTGTATTATAGTGCTCCCCTTGCAAAACCCCAAGCTTCAACAAATAAATAAACACATGAAAAATGTGCACCATCACTAGTCATTTGTGAGTTTCAAGTTAAAACAGCAATGAGATTTCATCTCACCCCAGCAAGAATGGCTATCATCAAGGAATCAACCAATAGCAAATGCCAGTGGGTGTATGGGGAAAAAGGAGCCCTTCTCCACAGTCGGTTGGAGGGTAGACTGGTGGAACCAGTGTAGGAATCAGTGTGGCAGTTCCTCTAGAACTAAAGCTGGAAGTTTCATTTGACCCAGCTATTCCCCTTATTGGTATCTTACTCAAAGAACAAAAAGCATCATACCACAGTGATATATGTGAACTCATGCTTATAGCAGCATAATTTGTAATAGCTAAATCTTGGAAACAGCTCAAATGCCCCTCAACCAATGAATAGATAGAGATGTGGGATATAGACGCAACTTCACAAAATACTCTTTGTTTGGTACTGGGATGGAGCTCAGGACCTTTTGCTTGCCAGGAAACCGCTTATGGCACTCAGCTATATCCCCAGCCCGAGAAGATACTCTTAAGTGAAATAAATCAGATACACGTGTTTAAATATTGCATTATTTCTCTGGTGTGAAAAACAATGGAAATAAGGACCAACAAAATATAGAACAGATAGATATTGGGAAAACGGAAGAAAGTGTTCAAATGGGGAGGAGAACAGGGGAGAAAGAAAGGGATCACAGAATAAGAAAAAAGAATAGAAGGGAAAAATAAAAAAAAAAAAGCTTCTGTAAAGAAAAAGGGGAAGAAGGGTTGGAGGGAGGAAGGGCAATGGGAAAAAAAGAATAGGCAAGGTCTATCATGTACAGGCACAAATTCCCTGCCATGAATGTTATCATTACATATATATAAAATGTTTCAGTAAAATAAAGAAAAACGTAGGAGTAAGTGGAGATCGATGGCTGGTAGGAAAAAACCTGGCTGGGAAATTTGCTGTGCATACATACAGGTCGAAGCCGTCCCATGCAGGCGGACTCATTTCTTTCAAACAACCTTCCTTCTGTCTTTATTTCTGAAAGGATATGTAGACTTTTCATTGGAAACACTAGGAAAAGTAAAGAAACAGAACTGCTATTTTACTACCAACATCCATAACACAGAGCCAGACTTGGTGACTTGTGAAGAACAGAAGTTTATTTCTCTTTTTTGTTGTTGTTTGTTGTTTTGCAGGACTGGAGTTTGAACTCACAACCTTGCACTTGCCAGTCAGGCACTTGTGCCATGGAGCTATCTCCCTGGCCCCTATTTCTCTTAATTTGGCAGGCTGAGAAGTCCTGTGATCAAGCTGATAGCAGGTTTCCTAGCTGGTGAAGACGGTCTCCTGCTCCAGAGACAGCACCACTTTGCTGCCTCCTTACGTAGTGCAAGGGAAGAAGGTTGTTCTCTGGAACTTCTTCTGTGAACACACTGTGATGGCTTCTACCTCGATTTCCCCCAAAACCTCACACGCGCAGGGCTTTAGGGGAGTGACTGGATCCTGGGGACATTAGTCCCCTGATGAGTCCATAGCTAAATGTGATGTTGACGAGAAAGCCTGGCTGAAGGAGGGGCTGGCACAGGTGTGGCCTAGGAAGATTTGCTTTCCCTCCTCGCCTGGTTGCACTCTGCTTCCCCCCATGCCATAAGTGAGCCACCGCCTACGTGCTGCTCCACCTTGGAGCAACACACCACAGACCGAAACCTCTACACTCTGAGCAAAAATGAGCCTTTCCTCCTTCAAGTTCTGGGCATTGGGAGATTTGTCCCAACGAGGAGAGACCAACCAACACAGACCCTGATCCCACTGATGAAGTCTTCACTCGGTTGGTTTAATTACCTCCTGTCTTAGTTACTCTTCTCTCATTGCTGGGACAAATACCCAACACTAAAAATGAAGGAAGGAAAGGTTTATTAGCTCACAGTTACTGGAGGTTTCAGTCCATATTCAGCTTGCCCAAGGCTGAGTGGAACAGGGTAGAGAGCATCCAGTTCATGGCGGCAGAACAGCAACAATATAGTGACAGAGGCAGCCAACCAAACAGAGCAGCAGAGCAACAGCTCAAGTCTGCCTCTCTGTCTCTCTCTATATTACATTCAGGCTCTCCGCCTCAGCCTATCCACTTTAGGCTACACCCATAGTCCCAGCCCTACTCAGACTGATAATCCCATCAGTATTAAAACACATAATCCCAGTGACTCACGAATCAAGTCTCATTCTATAGAAGTCCCTGCCCTGTGACTGCATGAGGCTTTGCGGGGACAACTAGACATAAACCATAACACTTCCCTGAAGCCCCACTTCCTAATTCACATTGGTGCCTTTGCTGGATCAATTTGGGAGGGACACAAAGGGTAAGACCATAGCCACTGCACACCCTTCAGTCATCTTCCAGTTGAAGAAAACGTCAATCATCGATACTCTAATAAATTCCTATACAATGTGATACAAGCAGTTACACATGTTTCCACAGACATTTAGAAACCTAAGTATATATCAAATTGTAGCCAGTCCTACCTACAGCATTTCTCCTAGTCTCTTACTCTCATTTAATGTCCTTTTTTGTTCTCTTGTAAACCAATCATTTACTTGAGAGAGAGTATAGCAGTAAGTGAAATTACATTAGAAGCAGCACAAATCTAAAGATAAGAATGACAGGCATCCCAAGCCTAATTTTAGTGTTACCCACTGCTATCCTCAGTGTGAAAAATATTTTGGTGGTTCTTAGGACCATTATCTAATACATCCTGTATATAAGTGCATGGTCTTGCTCCTGCCGTGTCTCCCATCGTTTCTGTTTGCAGTCACTTTGGTGTTGAACGCTGACGTCCTTGGTTTCCATTCAGCATCTCTCTAGCCCCTCGCTGTTACTATCTGATTCTATCCCCAGGCTTGGCATCACCTCACCTGCCAAGTTCACCAGAAGGCCAGAAGCTATCTTTGGCCTTTTCCCAGGAAGGGCCTGATAAGCCCGACTGACTGTCATGTTCCTAGGGATTCCACTGTGCTCACCACCAATGCTTCCCCTACTGATCCCTGTGGCCTGTGCACCTCAGACTGCTGCTCCCCAGGGTGACCTCCCATAATGACAATGAGCCACCTTCCCTGCAGTGTTCATGTTGATTGTTCTCTGACCTGCTGCTGCTCAGGAACCTCTACCCCTTCCATCCTTTTTTTTAATCAAGGAAAGGTTTATTTACCTCACAGTTAGTGGAGGTTTCAGTCCATATTCAGCTGCCTTATCCAAGGCAGAGTGGCACATGGCAAAGAGCCACCTTTCATGGCAGCAACAAAGAGCAGAGAGGGCAAATGGAGGAGCAACAGGGGCAACAGAGGTCCACCTCTAGTCTTTCTTTCTTTCTTTTTTTTTTTTTTTTTTGCCTCCGGCTGCCTGAAGAGTGAGTCTGGTGCCTGACTGGGATTGCCAGCACAAGCCCTTAAACCGCTGAGCTAACCTGAACGCCCCATCCCCACCTCTACTCTTGAAGCTAACATGACTACATCTCCCAGTAGAGGTCAGACTGGTTCCTCTTGAAGCTGACCTTTGAAGTGAGAGCTCCCCCTGCAGAGATTTAGGCCAAGTTTTGTCGGCTCTGGGAAGACTCCTGGCCTTAAGGTTACAAGAGAACCAAGCTCAAACTGGGTTAAAAAAAATTAGTGAGTACCGGGCGTGGTGGCACACGCCTGTAATCCCAGCACTTGGGAGGCTGAGACAGGAGGATCAGTGCGAGTTTGAGACCAGCCTGGGCTACAAAAGTGAGCTCAAGGCCAGCCT
>PVJA010029565.1:0-26513 GCA_004027025.1 Myocastor coypus
TCTCCTCTCCTCTCCTCTCCTTTCTCTCTCTCTCTCTTTCTTTCTTTCTTTCTTATGGTGCTGGGGTTTGAACTGCAGTTTCTGCCACTTGCCTAAGCAGGCACTTTAGACCACTATCTTGCTGGCTGACAATTGTGATATTTCTTTTTTGATTTTTCTGTCTGTGTGATCTATTTGTGACAGTAGGGTGTTATGCTCCGCTATTATAAATAATGCTTATTTAATTTTTCATGTATATTAATATTTGTTTATATATTTGGGTGCCCATGTATTTGGTAAATGTATATTTATAGTTGTTTTATCTTTGTTTTTTATGGCCAGCTCAGCCTGCCCTAGGGGTGGGGCTGGTTCAGCATGTGGTGCTGGGGATCAAACCTCAGTCCTTCCAGTTGCCTAAGCTTTCCTAAGCAGGTGCTTTAGACTGCTGAACCATCTTGCTGACCACCAAGTTGTTTTCTCTTAATCTTGGAATTTTCCCTAAAGAAGTATGTAGTCATTAGTTTTGGCTTAAATCTCACTTTATCTACAAATAGAATAGCTACCCCTGCTTTTTGCCAGGATCTTTTCATATGACGTATTGCTTTACATCCTTTGACTGGCAGGCTATGAATTTTTTGAATTAAATGATTCTTTTATGCATCATATTGTTGCATATTATTTTTTGATGAATTTTGCCAGTCTGTTTCTTTCGATTGGTGAATAACTCATGTGTATTGCCTTACCACTGTCAATTAATTTTCTTGTTGTTGGATCCCTTCTTTCCTTTTGTTTAATTGCTTATCTTGCCTGTTAGATTCTTTCTATTGGTATTTTGAATATTCTTGTCTTCTATAACTCTTGATAAAATATCCTTCAGCATATTTTTTGGAGGGCTTATTTTGTGTCATAAGTTTCTTCAGTTGTTCTTTGTCATGGAAATATCTTATTTGTCTATTAATTTTAAAAGATAGCTATTCAAGGTACAACAATCTGGTTGAAAACTATTTTCATTCAGTACTGAAGTACTCCATTCCAAGCTCTCCTTAACTTAAGAGTTTGTGTTAAGTCTGTTGTGATTCTGATTGGCTTTCTTTTTTAGGTAATTTGTTTCTTTAACAGCTTTTAAGATTTTGTTTTTGGGCTGAATTTCTGGTACCTTTATGGTTTAGTGTAGAGTTGTTTTGATCATGGCTAGTTGGAATTTTATATTCCTCACTTACTGTACGTGTAATTATTTTTCCCTACTTGGGGAAATTTTCTGCCATAACTTCTGTGAATAGATGTTTATGTCATTTGTGCTGACTTCCTGCTTTTTCATTAACTTCTATTAGCCTTCTTTTTTTTTTTAGTGTATTTGGTACAGGATCTCACTCTGCAGCTCAGACGTAGTGATCCTTCTGCTGTCAGCCTTCCCAGTGCTGGGATTGGAGGAATGTGCCAGCACTCCTGGTCTCAGTGGCTGGCTCAGGATGCTTAGGATTGGGGCCAGCACAGCTTGTGATGCTGAGGATGAAAACCTGGTCTGTGTGCTTGCCTAAGAACGTGCTTAGTCCACTGAGCTATCTTGCCAGCCCTTCAATCAATCTTATGTTTTTCTTCTTTGCATCATCTTGCTGCTACTGGACTGTTTTTGCAGGGTCTCTTGCTATTTTTAAGAGATGGCTCTTTCTTTTTCATGATTGCTAACTACAATGCTGTCTTCTAAGTCTGCGGCTCTCTCTTCACTTCATTCAGTTAGTTTTGTGAACTTTCAGTGGGATTTTTAATTTCTTGAATAGCTGTTTCATGGATTCCATTTCTCTTTTCCTATGCTCCTCAGTGTTTAACTTTATGTGTCCTGAGCAAGTCATCATTATGGTCATCATCTCTTTTTTTTTTTTTTAACCTAAGAAATTATTCCTTCTCTGATTTACATCTATAACCTCATTGATTTTTGTTTTTAACTTTTTCTTCTATCATTCCAGAGAATTCAGGTGAGTGGCTTCTGATTTCCTCTATTTCTTTGTCCCCTGAATTTGTCCTGGGTGGATTAGAGGTCAGGTTTTATTTTTGCTCCTGCATCTTGGCATTTTCTATTTTTTTATGTATTTCTTTCAGTGTTGATGTTTATAAGTTTCTTAGAGTAGATAGTTTTATCTCTAGTATCAAGGCTTTCCTTAGGGTTTGTCTGTTTCTCAGAGATGTCTTCTAGGTATAGGCAATTCTTGTCTTTGTGTCTGTTCCAAGATCCCACCTTCCAAATTTATTAAGGATGGGTTCTTTCTATCTGTTTGGCTCAGCACCCAGTCTTTTGGTCTATGGTGATGGTTATGACCTCATTAACAGTGTTGTCACACAAGGGGTAACAACTGGTAACAATGCATAAAACATCCTTGCTAAAGTAGTATCATTAGCAATAACAATAGCGTGAAACATAGCTAAAGCCAAAAGTATGGCAACTACAAATTTGGTACCTTTAACCATAGTGGGGAGATCTGCAGTTGTATAACAAAATCCAACATCACTCAGGAACTTGTATATGGAGAGTTTCCCCTTAATAGCATGATTTACCCTGTGGTGGGAAAACTTAAGGGGTAGAGGACAAAACAGTAAGCTAAATGAAGAGAAATATAGTAGAAGCATGGATGAGGATAAAATATGATCACACAGGCTTTGGGAAACTGGGGAAGTGGCCAGGTGAGAAAGAATGAAAGAGAAAGCAAAAGATGTTCGAAAGGGACCAGAATGACTAGAATGTGCATACACATGTAAGTATAACATCAGAAGAGATAGATGAGGAAAGAGAGAAAGAGGATGAGTAGATCAGAACAAGAATAAAGGTATAGACCTAAACAATCTAAAAAAATAGATGTTTGTCTCTCTGTCTCCCTTCCAGTTGCTAAGACATCCTCAGGCAGGGATGGCCCAAGGCTGCTCCCAGTGGGCACATTTGATTCCTACTGGTCATATCAGCCTTGTCAGTTCCACTGCCACTGGCACATCTCTGTCTTCTTGTGCTCCTTTTGCAGGCAGTGTGAGGTGGGTGCTGTGGGTTGTATCTCTGCCCCCATTGCTGAATAATAGATGAATGGGTAAAAAAGTTTTTTTTTTTTTTTAAATACAGTGAGTACTACTCAGCCATAAAGGACAACCTTGAGAATTCTATAGCTAAATGGACGGACCTAGAGACCATACTATTTGGTGAAATAAATCAGAAAAGCATATAAATATTACATTGTGTTTCTTCTGTGAGAAACTGCAACTGTAACTAAGGTCCCAGATGTATGGTAGATATTGTGAAATAGGAAGACATTTTCAAAAAGAAAGTGGATCTAGGGAGGGGAGATGGAGAAAGGAAAGAAGAGCTAAGAAAAAAATGAGCAAAGAAAGATTAAATGGAAACAAAGCTTTGTAAATAAGGAGGAGAAAACAGGTTGAAGGGAAGTGAGTTGGAATGGAGTTAAAACGAAGAATCAAAAAATAGCATGTAGGATTGGAGGGATTGCTCAGCAACTTAAATACTTGTCTGGCAAGCACAAGGTCCTGAGTTCAAGCCCTGGTACCAAAAAAAGATATATCACGTACATGTGCAAATACCCTATGATTAATATGATCAATATGCATTTCTAAATGGTACCAATGAGCCGGGCATGGTGGTGCACGCCTGTAATCCCAGAACTTGGGAGGCTGAGGCAGGAGGATTGGTGTGAGTTCGAGACCAGCCTGGGCTACCAAAGTGAGCTCAAGGCCAGCCAGAACTGCATAGCAAGACCCTGTCTCAAAATAAATAAATAAATAAATAAATAAATAAATAAATAAGTAAGTAAGTAAGTAAATAAATAAATAAAAATAAATGATACCAATAAACTTAATAAAATTATATTTTTCTTATGAATGTAATATCATAAACTTAATATTTTAAGTGTAAAATTGAGTGGCATTAAATACACGCGGTCTCATGGAAATCACCATGTCCATTTCCAGAGCCTTAATTTTGAACAAGGTGGTGCCTACGAAATGCCCACTGACCATTTCCTTCCAGCTCCCAGTCTCTGGAAAGCATCATGCTACTTTCTTTTTTATTCATTTTAACAATAAAAGAAAGAGAAAATAGCAATGAGGCAGTTTCACATCCGGCTAGGAGGACACTTCATGATTAATGAATTGCATATTGTTGTCTTTGTAATGTTCAGAGGACAAGATTCAGATGATATCTTGTCTGAACAATATTAGTACAAACTTTTATTCTTAGTCAACTAAGAGAAAATAGCTATATATCTATTCTAATTCTCTCTCTCTCTCTCTCTTTCTCTCTCTCTCTCTCTCGTGTGTGTGTGTGTGTGTGTGTGTGTGTGTGTGTATTTTTTCCACAACAGAATGGTCTTTTATTTATACTTTAGTAAAGTTAGTGATATATGACACCAGGTTGCCTAACAACTGATAGCTTACCTTAACCAGACAGGGTGTTTATCTCAGGAGTAAGGTAGCATGTTTGCTTTAGACACTAGGCCAAGTCCCACCTACAGATACTTGATCAATTTCCTAGCTTCCTAGTTTCCAACATAACCCCCTTCTTATTTTGTTTTGTATGATTTTGTCTGTTTTAGGCATTTCTTATGAGTGGAATCAGTATTTCAGATGATCAAAAATGCAGCAAATGCTTACATTAAAAATTGATTATGGTAAAAACAAATTGCCAAGAATGATGGGATAACTGTGCTACAAGCTAAATGAAGTATTTTAATATTCTGATGGGGGTTATTGACAGTGTGTCTCCTTTTGCAATACATTTTCAAAACCTAACGACCCACCATATTGCTTGATGTTTATCTTACTACTGCAACACAATCGCGATCATTCATTGGTGTATTATCAGGTTGCTTTTTTGCCATGCAGCAGAGATGATAAGCTGCGGCAGACTCTGTCTTGCGAACCCCAAAATATCACTGTCCAGTGTTCTACAGAAAAAGTTTACAGGCCCTACAGAGGTTGTTCAGATGCTTCACCTCTATGATTATTTCATGAGCTTGGGAGAGGGGCCTCATTTTCAGTTACAGGGGATGAACTTTTCCAGCAGGAGTGTAACTAAGACCTTTGGCTCTCCTTGGTTAAATTCCTACTGTTTTCAGTTTTTCTTGTCTTTGTAGTTAAGACAGTGCACCATTTCCTAGTTATAGCTAACATTATGTTGTATATTTCAAAATAGCTAGAAGAGAACATTTTAAATGTTCTCATCAAAATGCAATGAAAAATATGTGAGGTGATGGATATGCTCATTACCTTGAATCTGTTATTCCACATTGTTTACATGTACTGAAACAGCACATTACACCCCACAAATATATACAGTTATTCTTTGTCAATTAAAAGTAAAATAAGGACCAGCGAGATTGCTCAGTGCACTGAGCACCTGCTTAGACAAGTGCAGGGGCCAGGGTTTGATCACTGGCACCACGTGTTGCATTGGCCCCACCCCCAGGCATACTGAGTTGGCGACTGAGTCCAGATGTGGTGATGCACACCTGTCATCCCAGTGCTGGAGAGGTTGAAAATAGGAGGATTGCTAATCAGTTCGAGCTGGCTAGTGAGACCCTAAGCGCGTGCACATACACCCCCCCCCAACACAGACACACACACACACACACACACACACACACACACAAAGCCCTAAAACTGAAATAAAACTTAAAAATGCAAACCATTTCCTTCTCCCGCCTGCCTTCTCTCCTGGCTTTGTTTTTCCTCCCCCAAATCTCCCGGACTGGTAAAGTGCCCCTTCCAGCCCTTTATTTCCCTTCATTTCTCCTAGGCAATCTTTATTCCTTTGTGTCCCACAAGACCGTCTGATCAATACTGCCCACTTCACACAGTTGTTTCCCAATTATGAAACAATATCTGCCAAATCATCGAACTTTGCCAGCTCCCCTTTTCACTAGTGTGGGTAATGAATTAGTTCTCCCTATTTAGACTTTGACCTTTCTTTGTATTATCACCTTTTCCTTTCCATGAAGAAAAATAAATCTCTGACTTAGAGCTCTAAAACCATGACAGTACCTCTTTTCAAAGCCATTTCTCATTTTAATATGTTTGTTTAAAAATGCAAGTTAGATTATTGCTTTGTCTTTTTTTTCCCAAGATTCATCATTTTTACCATCCTGTTGAATATACTTTTTAAAGAGATATTGTATTGGTGAGTGATGTAAAATTTTCTAGGGCATCAGATTTTCTGTGGCTTCATTCATACATATGTCTGTCCTATGGCAGGTGTTACGGTGTCTGCCAAAAATGTATACACACTTCAGGAAAAGAAAAGTTGGAGAAGAATTTTAAATCTAAATGTATTGAGATGTCATGTAATTAATACAAGTTATCTTTGACCTCCATCATTATAAGAAGTGCTCAAAGTGGTGGCCATTAGCTGTCAGATTTTACTTGTATGGTGAGCTGCTGCTGGGGGAACCTTGGTCACTGAGATTGCTGCATGTGTGTTTTCAATTTCTTCTCCAAGGCCTGGCAGTGTAGTGGGTTTTCTGTGACGTACAACATCCTCTGGGGTCCCCCATATGAGAGTAACATCGTTTGCCAACAAAAAGTCATGCTGTTTTTTCTTTTCCTGAAGTGTGTATATATTTTTTTGTTGGACTCTGTATATACACATTAATTGTCTAAAAGTGTTTGAATTTTGTAGAAGACTTCATACATTTAAAAATTCAAACACTTTTGCTCCCCCTTAACAGAATGAACCTAAATTCCATGTAGGAGATGATTTCATTCACTTATCAGATTAGTGGTTTTATTCATACTGTAATAGCATTATAAATACATGGAACAAAACCTTAATGAGGTGTTAACTTCCTGGACTGGCACACATTTCTTTAGAGTTGGCTGACAAATATCATCTTCAAATATTATTTTCAATAAAACTATTTTGCAAAACCAGATAGCCAGCCATCGCTAGTCAACACTATTGTAAATCCTTTCTAATCGTCTTTACTCCCATTTTTAAAAAGCTTTTTAAAATTAGAGCTCACATTATTTTTAATAGCTCTTTGAAGAGATGATGGCTTCAATAAGTGACGGATACTCAGCAATATGTGTGCCATGACACTAGGGCACAGTTTTGTTTTGCCACAAAGTGGTAACCTATCTAAGGAAACCAAGGCACCTGGGAGCAGCTTACTCTTTGTACATCTGTTTTGCTTCTTCTCAATAGCTCCACAGAGGCTATGCATATTGTGGGAAGCCTAAGAGACCATGTGCCTGACGTTTCCATTTTTCTGTTACTCTGGATGTTTCTGTTCTTGTAACCATTGGAGTTCTCAGGGATTTCAGGTTTGCAGCTCACAGTTCCAGTTAGTCATCACCAGTTTTCCTATTTGAAATCATACTTAAGGAAGTTAAATGAAAAGTAACAGCAAAATCACAAAATTCACAAGTTAGTATACTTCTCTGCCATCAAGGAGGGGAGAAGGAGGTGTAGCTGGCGAAGAGAATCAAGTGTCTGTGGCTGAACAGTTTCAGGGAGCATTACTGTAGTAAGAGCTGAAGTTGATTTGGGGGAGCCGGTGGAGCTGGTACTTTTTTGTAAAGTGACACCTACCTTGATCCCCCAGTTCTACCCAGGTGGCCCTCAGCAGTCTCACTGGGGGAGCTTTCATTGTGCTCTGACTTAGGGAGAGCCCAAGCTACACGCACAAAGGTATGCCCTGTGTACCCCGAAATCGGCTGAGCTGACCTCTGTTGTCCTTGTACGCCATGTAATGTCACTTTTTTCATCTTTCACTGTTTATGAATTGTTCTAGATCTCTGAAGTCTTCACTGAAAATGACGCTGTTGCATGGATGGACATTGGCAAAATTCTATTAATTGTGCTTGTACTCATGTATAGAATATTTAAGGGCTTAGTCAATGTGAGAAAGTCTTAGACTTGGAATTATAGAGTTGAAGGTTCAAGTCCAGCTTTGTACTCAACAGAACCCACATAATCTTGAGTATTTATGCAAATCTAAATGTTTTCTAATAACCCCCATCTGATGGTAACTGCTCGCACATTCGCTTGTTCTGCAATGGTAAGCAGAAATACCTAAAGGGCACCCAGGATTTATAGGAAGATTTAATTGTGTCAATAGGCACTGATTAGGATCACTCCCAAAGTATCAGGCCTTGATCTCTGGTGGTCTAGGGCTTATATGAGATAAGCAAGCAAGAAGTACAGAGGCAGAATGGCTTGTCAATTGGGGATTGGCTTATAGGATGTGCATCATAGTTACCGACCCTTTCTAAGTGACAGGAGCAACTGCATCTGGAATAGGAACTATTATCTGAATAACTAACAGACTGAAGTATATTGGCTTGGGTGGTATTTTCTGCTATAATTACATAAGTATATGCAATACTTGTGGAGTACCTGCTGTGTACCAGACACTGTGAAGCTATCCTAGGACCTCATGATGAATAGTAGACAGGAACCGGTTGTCTAGTAGACTTTGCAATCATGAGGTGGCAAATACAAGATAGCTGCTAATATTCCAAAATCATGATGCTCATATGCATTGGAAATTTTTATAAGGAACCTGTCACTTTGTTGGACAGTTGTCCTTTGCCCTAGTCTGCCAGTTTATTCTTTGCCTATGGGGTCCAGATTTACTTTTTTTTTTTGGTACTGGGGATTGAACTTGGGATGTTGTGCTTGTTAGGCAGGTGCTTATGCCACTGAGCTATCTCTCTGGCCCTTAATGCTCATTTTGATAAAATTGACAGACTTAGTCATGGGCTCTGACTAGGGATTTCTATTCCCTGCAGGCACTGTCCTTCCTGGTTTATTGATTTGGAAAAGCATCTTATAAAAAGTCAGTGGCTTTGTCGACCCTGTGTTTGTGCTTTCTTGGAGGAGTGGGTGCATAATTTCACTGGCCGTCATGAACCTGTCAGTGTCTGAGATCTAATGCAGGGCTGCTTCTGTCCTATTGGGTGTTGGGGAGCTTGGACTAGACCTGAGTGAAAGGGAAGGAAGCACCATATGCCTGAGGGAGCAGCCCCATGGACCACAGATCCATACCTCTTCATTTAAATGTTACCACTTTGGCACCACACAAGCACAGAAACTGTACCATCCCAGTGGACCAAAGGCTGCAGTGGTTGAGAAGGAGCATGAACTATTTGCAGACCTAATACCTTGCTTTTGCTGGTGAGGACAGTGAGAGAAGGCCACTTAGTCCTTTGTTTCAGGATTATTTACGGAGCACTTAGTCTATACTTCCACTCTGGGAGCAGTGACAAATGAGACCAACAACTTGCTGCATTCAGCCTCCAAGAAAGCCCTGATGAGTCCTCTTGCTGGTCCTGTACCCCGTGACCTCCTCGGAGGTTACTCTAGGCCAGTTAGTGTGACTGTGGAACTTGGCAGAAGTGGGGGTTTGTGACTCCCATGCCTTGGTTATAATTCAGCACTGCTGTCTCGACAGTGGTCTTGCTTCTGTCGATGCCCACTCTGAGGGAAGGCAGCTGCTGCTTAGTAAGCAATCCTGTGAAGAAGACTGTATCTCCCATCCAATGGCCGCACATGTGAGAATTCAGTGTGTGAGTGCTGTCAACTTATTAAGGGCTACAAACAGGAAGTCAGACAATAAGGAGAGATTACAGTGATGACTGTAGTTATTATTTATCTGCCTGTGTAAATTTAGACTTGGAGGTGTCAGGAAAGTGAAGCATTCAACAATCCTAAAGGATATGGAGGGGGGAGCCCGGAAAGGGATGGGTAGGGGTAGACAATGTGCCCCACATGGGCAGTGTTGGACAATGAAGGACTGAAGAAAGGGCAGGGGGCTGGAGCAGAAGGTGTGGCAAGGCGTCCCACCAGGGGACACTAAAAATGCAATCAGGGGCTGGTCCTCCGGAAGCCAGCTCTGCCACCTCAGTTTGTCTGTGTGTTCCGGGATTATGGCCTCAGACTGCAGGTGATATTGCTCTCTTGAAATGTGATTAGTGAAATGAGGAACTGAATCTTAAATTTTATTTGATGTCAGTGGATTTAAGTGTAAGTCCCCATATGAGGCTGATGGATGCTCTAGGGGACAGTGCACCCAGGAAGCAGGGTGGCAGCAGATTCTCCCAGGAGTTTGTGGGGAGACCTCACTGGTGGCTATGGGAAGATGTGGCAGAGGGAGGAGCTGACACAGTGGTGTAGGAGAGTGAGAGGACACTTACTGCCCTGACGATATTGGGTTCAGTGGCTTCTTGTGTCCCTAAATATTTTAGGGTCACATTAGGATTGGGGCTGCCAGAGCAGAGTTGACTGTACAGCTCTGTTCCCGCTGGGGCTACCTGGATACAGGGACCAGGAGCCACAGCAGCCCCTTCTCTATGGATGCAGTGGAGGTTGGGGTCACCTTGTCACAGAGAAGGTCTCTTTCCAGCCCCTTACACTCACGAAATCTCCACAGCACAGTTCTGTTTGCAAGCTTCAGGTGCAATTGGGTATTTGCACAATTGTATGGGGAGGCTACTGACTGCCCATGCTCTAGTTGCTTTGTGTACAAAATGAAATGCAGAGTGCTGCCTGCCTTGGAGGAGTTTCATGGGCCTCAAATGTGATAACCCATGCAAACCATTCAGCACAGTGTCTGGCACGTGGTGGAATCAATGACTCATTATTGTTGCTTTCTTTAGCATAGTATCTGAGTTAGAGGGCTGAGGATATAGCTCACGGGTCTAAGTGCCTGCCTGGAAAACAAAAGGACCTAGGTTTGATCCCTGATACCACATACCACCGTGCTGATCTTGTACTAAGCTGCTCACTGAAACCAGGCATGATAGATCGTGTGTGCCTGTAATCCCAGACCTGGAGAGGCTGAGACAGAAAGATCACTACAAATCCCGGATGTGTAATGAGATCCTGTACCAAATAAATAGAGAAAGAATGTGACTTAGAAATCTCTAGCTCCATGTGCTGACCTCATCTGATGCCACTTGACCTCTAGGACTAGGCAAGACCCGATGTGGAAACTGCCTCCTGAGCCATTACAAAGGGAAATTCTGGGGTTGGAGCCAACTGGATGTCAGAGTGGTGATAAAGGAACTCAAAGCAATAAGGTTGAGGGGAGATACCCATTTTCATCAACTGTCCTGAGATGGGCAGGTGGAGGTCTGCAGGGAGCTGGCCAGCTTTGGGGACCATGGGTGCCCCTCACTGAGACCTTGCAGAGCTGGGAACACCCTGAAGTCTGCTCTTACACCCCATGGCACTCTTGGATGTGCTTCTGTTAGAAAGCATCTACTTGAGGGTCCTCTCACTACCTGTGGCCTCTGGAGGGTAGCATCTGTGTGGTGAAATTCTGCTTCAGATCTTCATATTCATGCTGTGTTAGCTGACTGTCATATTAATATGCAGCCTTGTTTTCCTGCCAGTCATTTCATGAAATGAATGATTTATACAGATGAATGAAACAATAATCAGTGAGCTTGGCACTCATCTTATTTTTCTGTCACGTCATCTTGCGAGGCACCCGTGGTCCACAAAGTGAACTTAGACCCTGTGCCTGCTTCTCCACTCGGTTCACTCCAGCTCTCCTGGCTGTTGGGCTGCTCTTCGAACAGAGAGACATGCCCTGCCTGAGGGCCTTTGTACGGGCGGTCAGTGATGCCTGCATCCTCTGCATCCTCCCACGCATCTCTGGGTCCCACCCTCACGACCTCTACACCTGTGTTCACATGTCATTCTCAGTGAGCTCTTCTATTCCACTTGAATTTATCACCCCTGTTCCATTCTTCCTGATATATATTTTCACTTTTTCTTCCCCACATTATTTACTATTTTTATTTGTTTGTTGGCTTTTTTATTTTTACTGGGCCTCTGAATAGTTCAAACTAGCCTTGAACTTGCTGTGTAGCCCAGGATGGCCTCAGCCTCATGGTGATCTACCTGCCTCAGCCTCCCAAGGGCTGGGATCATAGGTATATACCAACATGCTTGAAAAATGTACCATTTTTATCCTACATCATCATTTACTTTTTTTGTGTGTGTACAGCATCTCACTATATAGCCTGAACTTATAGTGATCCTCCTGTTTTCAGCCTCCCAAGCCCTGGGATTGTAGGCATACTGCACCACACCTGGACTCTGTCCCTGGCTGAGCGGGGCTGGTGTGACATGTGGTGCCAGGGTTCAAACTCCAGCCCCTGCACTTGCCTAAGAAAGGTGCTTAGTCCACTCAGCTATCTTGCTGGCCTTTACATCATTTACTTTTTTTTTTTTTTTTTAATTGTACTCATTATATTTGGTCTGTTCCTCACCTCAAGAACATAAGCTTCCCAAGTGCAAGGACCTTGGTTTTATTCAGATCATTTCCCTAATCCCTGTTTTCTGGTATAGTGGTTTGCATGCCACTGTAGACCCATAAAACTGTTGAAGGAATAAATATGCAGGATCCAAAGTTGAGACCCTGACTCAAAATCTCCCTTTCAGTTCTCTCTCTTAAGACCACTCTTGCTCTGGCTCCTCCATGAGTTACACACATGTGACCCTCAGCTCTTCAAATCCCTCATTCTATCTTCCTCAGTTTGTTGCTTTCTTGCTCTGCTCTCTTCTGCCAATAGTACACCCACACTCCAGGCTGCCTAAGGCTAAACCGTCCTGTCATTCTCTGTCATTGTCCTATGCCATCTCTGCTTGACATGTGATATTCATGCATGTCTTTAGTGATGATTCTTGAGTCTTTTGTTGTTGTTGTTTTTAAAAAAACTTTATGCCAATGCTTGTAATCATGTAGAACAGATTTAGGCATCAAACAAATCTAGCTTCTTCTTCCACTGATTCTATACTTGATCAAGTTTTAAAAACCCCTTCAATCCTATCTGTTTATACCTTACACCATGAACAATGTTCCTTACCTAGGGAGTTACTGTGAGAACCTAATAATATGGCATACATGAGAACTTAGTAGCTGTTCAAGAAAAGGTGCCAGGGACTATTGAATGGTCCCAGAGTCATGAGCTAGGGATGGTGAGCTTTAGGGTTAATTAAAGATATTTTATTTCAGTGTGCTGATTTTGGAAGGGGAGATTGTTTTTGTTCCACATTAGAATAATGAGAAAGCTCTTATCTTTATTGGAATCCTTCTACTGAAAAAGGAGAGCTGTATTTGTGTCAGAGATAATGTGAGCTTTTTACAAGCCTCTCTGTGATAGACAATAGCAGGGGCCTTTTAGCTGGTGTGCTCAGGACTGTTCTATCTGCCTCTTTGTGAGCTCTGTCAATTTCAGTCTTGAGTAGGCTTTTGGGTGACTTCTGGGCATTGTGCATTACTTCTTTGTGAATTAAAGAGGGGTGTGCATGTGTGTCTGTGGTCTGCATATACAGCCACATTTGTATACATACATGTATACATGTGTGAATATACCTGCTTATACCCTAATGAGCCGTGTGTTTGTGTCTGTTGGAATAAGTTCATTTGCATTAATATTTATGGATATTGTATGGGAAAGTGCACCTGTCCTTCTCTGAGTGCTTGTGATTGGGAACACAGTGCTGTTCCCCAGGTAAAGCCCAGGTGAGTGGTAGGTCAGGGCCAGCCAGCTATGGGTCCTAGAGACCCAGACCAAGTGGAACTGTCTGATTGGGAGAATCAGGTAGAAATGCTGAAGGAGGGAGATTAGGGCCTGTGGGAGATGCACATAGGTCTTGTGTTCCCAGCTACTGCCTATGTTATGCAAGAAAAATGAAATAAGGTCCAGATACTAAAAAACTAGACTGCCAGAAATAAGGCAGGAATTTGGGCACATGGCCCTTGGGCGGAATAGGAAGTCACCAGACAATGACCCCAAGGACTTGAAATCTTTGTGGTCTTTTCTGACAGATTATAGACAGTTCCTCTGGGTATATCACCTAGTAGATAGCATTTGTCCCAGGACAAGGCCAGGGATTCAGCCAGTAGTTTCTTTGCTAATGGACAAAGCCTTTCACAACTTGGAGATGCCTCTTTGACAGTGAACTTGGCATTCTGGAGGAACTTCGGCAAGGAGCGAGATAGCCTGATGGTGCTTGGACTCCCTCCGTGGTTGGCCGTGGCCAAGCAGCTCTGTGATCTTGGTAAGTTACTTGGCCTCCTGGAGTTGATCAAGGGATTAAACAGCACGATGACATGAATAGAGTGTTTAGAAGCTCACTCAGGTGACACCATATGCTTCTTCTCAACTTGTCTGAACTGTATTTCTAACTCAGATGTCAGCATGACACTGCCAGGCTACAGAGTAGCCTACTTGATACATAAGAGGAGGCATTTGAGGGCCTCCTTTTGGTGTCCATGAAATGAGGAAGAGTAGGCACAGAGGACAGGTGGCAGGAAAGCCTGAAATAAAGGACAGAAGAAATAAAGTACCCCCACTCCCTGAGGTGAAGTGACCACACAGGAGCTACCAGAACCAGCCTGGAGTCTGAGTCCCAGCTGCCTTCACATCCTGTCTGAGCAGTGTCTTTGTGACTTTCATCATTGCTGAGACAAAATACCCAACACCCATAGTTCAGGGAGAATAGGTTTATTTTTAGCTTACAGCTTGTAGAAGTTTCAGTCCATAGCTGCCTGCTCCAGGCCAGGCTGGCAGTCCATTGCATGAAAAGCAGGAAGCAGGAGCCTTTCTTTCCCTGTAGACATTCAGAAGATTATCAGTACCTATTTCCAAAGTCTTTGCTCTCACAGGATGGAAAACACAGAAGAAATAGTCAAATTTCCAAATACATACAAACTACCAAAGCTGAATCAAAAGGTACAAAAATTTCAAATTACCCAATATCAGTCAATGAAATTGAAAGTGTAATAGAAAGCCTACCAGGAAAGAAAGCCCCAGGTCCTGATGTATTTGCAGTTGAATGCTACACAAAAGTTACACAAGATCTAATGCTCAATCTCAAACTTTTCCATGAAATCAGAAGGGAAGCAATTTTCTCAAACTCATTTCTGGGTGGGGGATTATTATTCTTATACTAAGACCAGATAAAGATCCAACTAAAAAAGAGAACTACAGGACAATCTCCCTAATGAACATAGATGTAAAAATCCTCAGTAAAATACTAGCAAGCAATTCAGTAAGTGACCAAGAAGATTATACACCATTACCAAGCAGGATTCACACCAGGAATGTGGGGATGGTGCAACATATGTAAGTCTATGTATGTATGAGATGATAGATAGATAGACAGATAGGCAGACAGACAGACAGATAACAACCACCTGATCATCTCAATAGATGCATAAAAAGCTTTTGCTAAAGTCCAATATTCATTCATGATAAAACTCTACAGAAAACTGGTATAGGTGATCTAGATCTTAACATGATAAAAGCCATCTATGACAAACTAGCATCCAACATCATCCTAAATAGACAAAAACTGAAAGCCTATACTTTATAGTAAGGAAGAAAGTGAGTATGACACTGTCTTCACTCCTATTCAATACAATTCTGGAAATATTAGTGAAAGCAATTAGACAAGAGAGAAAAATAAAGGAAATAAGGATTGTAAAATAAATGACATTGTTATTTGCAGATGACATGATAGTATACATAGAATATTGAAAAAACTCACTAAGAGACTTGTAGATTTAATAACCAAATTTAGTAACACAGCAGCACACAAAGTCAATGCAAAAATCAATAGCAGTTTTGTATACCAACGCCAGTGCTGATTGGACGGTGCCACCCATACCCAAGATGAGCCTTCCCATTATCCACTCCCAGAATTGCACTAAAACCATCTATGGGCTGATTTAATACCATGTATTCTTAATCCGTTTTGACATCGCCTAGATCCAGCCATTGCTGGCTTTGGGAGCGCACCTAGATACAAACCGTAACAGGCAGGTTGCCTCATCCCTCTGGGTGTGTGAGGCACAGTGATTATGTTTGCTCCATACGTCGTGAGATGTTCAGAAGTAAATCCACATTGCACTTGTCACAGACAAATAGCATCTCTGGTCTCAGATTTCTGACATCCAGTCTCTGCATGGAAGAGCAGATCGAACCAACTGGAGCATGTCCTCAGGAGGCAGGTATGAGAGAGGACGGAAAGAACAGAACAGGCTCATGTCAGGGAACAGCTGGAGGTCATCTCTGTGACCTGCTCTCTCACTGCCCTCGCCCCTCATGTATCAGAGCATGTGAACACTGACCATCTTCTGAATTCTTAAAGGCCCTTGCTGCCATAGTACTTCTTCATACTTTTGCACCCAGGTTCAAATCTCACCTCCTCTCAGAGACCGTCATCCCTGTTTACCTGGTTGAGTGGGTTGCAATGGTCCCTAGCTCAGCTACCCTCTGCCAAGCTCTCAGCTTGTTTCTTCCCTAGTCTTCATCACATGGTATACTTCTGTTACTTAGTTGTCTACTTCATTGTAGCCTGCCTCCCACACCACACTGTGAACTGCCTGAGGACAGATGGATGACTTCCTAGTCACTGCTGTCTCTTCATCCTGGAGCCAGTGCTTGTCATCTAGGGATGCTGCGTAAATATGAACAATTGAGTTCCAATGGTTAAGGGCAGGAGGTCCCAAGTGGCATCTCTCAAGTTCATCTAAGGAAGGCTTTGTAGCATTTGAAGGATTAAATGCTCCTTCATCAGGTGTATCTGAGCCAAAGCAAGAGCCTCATCTATTGGTGATGCTGTAAAGATTGACAGGTCCTCTACATCTCTGATTGGAAGATTTGGAGGCTTTGGTGACACCTGCTGACCAGTATCTGTTTTCATTGGTTTAATTCAGGCTGTGGAGCTGGAAGCAGCTGGAAAAAATACCAGAAAGGAGAACCTGTCTTGTTTGTTAGCACTCTACCTTCCTGGCCAACCTCTAAAAGCCATTGTAAGAAAGGGAGAAAAGAAGAAAATGAACATGAAATAAAAGGCTGATAGTTCCAGTTAGTTATCCTATGTAATCAACAATCTTACAGCTTAGAGGCTTAAAATAATAGTCATTTCATGACACTTGTGGTTGTGTGACCTGGTCGTGGTGGCTCTACTCTGGCTGGCTTGCCTGGTCTCTGCTGGGCTGTCATGTCTGCAATGCCTGCTTTAAACCTCAAGTGTTTAGCAGGAGACCCACTGGGTGCCCGGGGTTCTCTTGCAGCTGGCTAGCTCAGGGTCATTCACAGCATGATCTCGGGCTTTCAAGAGCAACCCCAGGGTAAGCCTCCTAGGCAAGCCATTTTAAAGCTTCTTCTTGTAGCATATTTGTTAATGTCTCATTGGCCAAAGCCATTCACTTGGTCAATCCCTCATCATTGTGGGCATTGGTGACCCAAGGTGTGGATTATATGCTCTGTGCTGGTGGTTACCTGCAAGCTCCGATCCATCCCTTGAAAGATATAAGGAGTGGATATTTGTTTTGCACAAGTGAGGCCTCTGAGGTTCAACAAGTTAAAAAAGGTACATCTGTACAAGTGGCATTGCTTATGAAAAAAATGCATCAATTTGAACAGATAAGAAAGATGTAACTTGAGGCTATTTGAGAGAGAGACGAAGCCACTCTGCTGAAACAAAGGGCTGTTTTTTTTTTGTTGTTGTTGTTTTTTTGTTGTTGTTGTTTAAAGGTGGAGCTCTCATGCCACTTGTGTTTGTAATTGGTCTTGCCAAAGGAAAAGTAAACTGTCTCTTACCTTCATAGAAGGAGATTGTTTTAATTAAAAGTTGGAATAACACACCCAAGTTTGGTTCCTATCCTCTCCCTGAGATTGAGAGGTAGGGATGCTGTTATGGTTTACAGCTAGTTGTTCTTCCAAAGCTTATGGATTCATAGATAAGGCTTTTTGGAGGAGGCTGATGCTGGGCACATAGTACTGGATTAAGTGTGTGATACCTGGATCAGTTCCAGATGGATTTACTGAAGGAGGAAGCCCCCCACTGGGTATGGGTGGGACCAACCAAGACAGTGGTAGCCTGAATGTATCATGAAGGAACAAAAAGAAGGCAGGCTTTCTGCTTTCTTCCTTCCATGCCAGGGGCTGTTCCTCCTCTGCCATACCCCTCTGCCAAACTGTCCTTGAAGACAGCCTGCTATGGACAGAAGCCTCTACAAACTGTGAGCTAAATGACACTTTTCTCCTTTAACTCATGGGTACTGGGTGTTTTCCCCCAGCAATGGGAAAGTAACTAAGACAGATGCTTGCGTTTCAAAGTGACAGTTTTTAGGGCCTCACGATAGATGTTTCTTGGTCTATAAATCTGGTAAGAGGCCAGGCGATTCACATACATTCCAAAGGGGCAGAGGAAGAATTTATAATTAAAAGTTTTTCTAAAATAAATGCTCTGAGAAAAGGAAATGAGCCAGGGACCTATAGTCAAGAAAAAAAATGTGTTAAAGTATAGTGGAACCAAAGAGGAACCACAAGGCTATTGTCCTGGTTTATATCTACATGCTGTCCCAAAGCCTCCTGGGCCCAGAGGTGGTGCTTTGTGGAGGTGACAAGATCACAGGCATGTGGTGCTCAGCAGCAGATGAATTCATGCACTGGCTTCCAGCTGAGTGTGACGGTGGGAGGCGAAGTGTGGTGGGAAGAGGTGAACCATGGGGGGCGTGGGCGGGAAGTGTATGTCCCTCCTACTCCTCTGGCGGTTCTGCCATGACCCTCTGCCAGGCCATCCTGCCTTGGAACCAGCTAGTTAGAGACTGAAACCTCTGCAAACTATGAGCCTATAGAAATCTCTCCTCCCTTAACTTGTAGGTGTCGGGTGTTTTGTACCAGTAAGGACAAAGGAGCTAAGACATCCGTCTTGGTTACAATGGAGATTTGAACCCAGGACAGTCTGATGCTGATGCCCACACTCAGATGTCCTCTCTGTGGGTTATAGTGACCACGCACACTGTAGGCTGAAGATCTGGGCAATCTGTTGCCAGTTAGAGGCAGCTTGAGCAGCTCTTGAAAAATTTGTCTTTTTATTTGAATGAGAGAATGCCTTTAATATGTCTGTGGATCCTGTAAAATTACAAATGCAATGTATATAAAAAGTTGATCTTAAAATACGCTGTAGAAGTCTAGATCTACAATGTCAGAGACAGAAGCACTCATAAAACAAGCTCATTTATTCCCCTGGCTACACAGGTGGGAGCTGAGGCCTTGTCCAAGGTCACAGGATGAAACTGGTTGGATCTAGGCCTCTCAGCCCCCGTTTCCTTCAATCCCATCCTCCAAGGATTTGCACCAGTGGCTTGTTTTTTTCTTTTTAACTCCTTTCTTTTCTTTTTAAAGGCTCACTGGCAGCTAGTGCTTCAAGGCAGAAAATGTATTCATTTAAATGACTTCGTTTGGAAATAGAAGCTTGAATAATGATGTTACCATTTATAATTGCTCTGATTAACCACACCACGTTTTGCAGTTTAGAATGGAAAAAAAGCCTGATTCCTTTTGTGATGTGAATTTTAATTGCTTTCTCTCAGAAAGAACCCCCCTCCTGCACCCTTAAACAGAGTCGCATACTCCTTAGCCTCTAGAAACTTAGGAAAGACCCCTCCAGGCCAACCTGTGTGTCTCCCTTTGGTTTCTCCCACGGATATTCAGGGCTGGGCACAGGGCAGATTTTGATTTGAGATTTGGGGACAGAAGCTGCCTGTTCCCATAGTGGTTTACCTTTAGACTGAAGTTTAATAACCCCCTGGGGAATCACAGCATCAGGATCCTTCAAGGCCCAGACTGGAGACACCGGATAAAGGGATTTAAGGCTTTTTTGAGGGTGTCTGATGTGCACTGCAGTTGTCAGCCCTGAGATTATGGAGGGCACAGAATCATTCATAATTTCTCTGCCGGTGAATGTGGCTTTACTTTTGCTGTTTCATATTTAAACCTTAAAAATATTTCAGTTATTGTTTGACTTTTCACCCGTACAATGTAAGAGTCCACCGAGTGCGGTGAAAAATGTGAGTTTAAGAATATATATGTGAATATTTATTTGATTTCAGGGAGAGCAAGGGCTTTCAAAATATAAAAGCCAAGAAATAAATTACAAGGATTCAGAATGATGGATTTAGCTGCATAAAAGTTATAAATTTTTTTAACTAAAAAAATACAAGCACAAAAATGTTATAAGAACCACCCAAGAAAAATATTTATAACATATAATATATAGACTAGCCAGCTATTTTTGCTATACAAAGAACACCAATAAAGAACAAAAAGACCAGAGTCTTAATAGAAAAGTGAATAGACAGTTCTTGTAAGAAAAATTTGCCACATTTAATAAAAATCTGAAAAAAGTTAGCTTTATGACTGAACTTACAAATTAAAGACGGAGGCCTTGTTTTTTTTTTTCATTTATATCCATGACAGTTTATAAAAAATGCTGTTGATAATCAAGGTGATGGTGCAGTTGTCTGTAGTACAAACTGCTGCAGTCTTTCTGGAGGGTAGCTTAGTAAGGTCAAGTGTTTTACTTTACAACTGGGCATGTTCTTTTTTTTTTTTGCAGGACCAGGGTTCAAACTCACAACCTTGCACTTGCCCAGCAGGCGCTTGTGCCTTGGAGCTATCTCCCCAGCCCCGAATGTTCTGTGAAATGTGTTATTAGGCTATTTTGTCATTATGCAAACTTCAGAGTGTACTTAGACTGAAATGGCACAGGTTAGTCATGTGATACGGCTGCTGAATGCTACCAGGAGATTCAGTAAACCTAAGATAGATGAGGCTGCTGCTGGTCATACAATCAACTTTTTGTTCAATAAGTAAATGTAGTAGACTTATAATAAAGAAAAGGACAGGACAGTAAATATACAATCCAGGAACATGCTTGTTTATTATCATTACTCTATTATATACAGTATATAATTGTGCATGCTACTTTTACATAGTCAGCATCACTGTAGTTTTGCTTATACCAGCATCAGAAATATGGGGGGGGGGTGTGCATTGTGTCACAGTGTCATGATGGCTATGATGTCCTTAGGTGCTAAGGGTTTTTCAGTTGCATTATAATCTGATGGAACCGTATAGGCACACGGTGTGGCCTGTGGATAAAATGTTAAGACTGTGTATGTTTTTCATCTTTTTTTAATGAGACATAAAATGAAAAATAAATATTTTAAAAAGTAATATTGAATGCCATATAAAATGCTTCACATTGTGATTAATTTAAAAATTAGCCAATTAACCTTCAGCTGTAATCTGTTATTGATTGTTTTTAAATTCTACATAATTATACATAAGTGAACAGAGGAAAATGAATCAAAGTGTTAGCGATTTTTATCTTTTTGACTAACAATATTTGTCAATTTCTTCTTTGAAAGAACTTCCAAGCTATTGTTCTTGTTTACTATAACTCTTTAGTTTTGGTTTATTTTTCTGAACCTTCTTTTAAGGTAATACATGTGGAGAGTAACAAAATTATAAAAATATTCTTCAGTGGAAAAAGTAAGTCAGAGCCCAATAAATAATATGAAAATGAAACACTAGAACAAAAGCATAAGGAGAATCACAATATTGTAAATCCTTATACGATGGAATACTACTCATCCATAAAGAATGATAAGTTTGAAGACTTCATGTTTTAAGGATGAATTCAGAATGTAAGGAAAAAGTGTGGTAATGACTAAACACTTGGTATGAGTAGAGTCCTACATTGTCTACACTTGTGTGTCTGGAATTTTGTTAATTTATATTCTTACGATGGATACAGGGTCTCACTGCTCAACTCACAGCGATCTTCCTCTATCAGCCTCCCCAACACTGGGATTATAGGTGTGCACCACCATACCCAGTTTGAGGGCGGCAGAGCATGCAGTACTGGGAATCAAACCTGGGTCCTTGTACTTGCCAAGTAGGCACTTATGCTGCCAAGCTATCTCTAGACCCTGGAATTTTGGAGTAAGAAGCTAAGGTCACAATTGGTCTTTTAATTCTCTTCTATTAGCCACTTGTTTTTCTGAAAGAGTGGTAAATCAGGCAGGCTGTCTGGCTTTGCCACTGTGAAGATAAAGGTTGGAGTGGCATGTTTAGATTCTATCATGCATGAGCTCTGGACAGTCTGACCATAGAGTCTTCCTTTTGTTCTTCTTCCTGTGCTCAGTCTCACAGAGTTTTGTGAAATTGTGATCTTTCAGGGCTGGCAAAAGTTTAAACAAGTGGTTCTTTGCACGTTGTATTAACTTTTTGTCTTTAGTTTTTTTTTTTCTTTTTTTTTTTTTTTTTTGGTGGGGGGGAATATCAGGAATTGAACTCAGAACATTGCACTTGTCAGGAAAGCACTTATTCCACTGAGCTATGTTCCTAGTCCATGTAACCTTTTGTTAGGTCAGAAGAGGACAGATCAAAGCTGTGTTTAAAAAATAGTGGTCGAAGACAGTAGTCAGATGCATACTGTAACTGACCTGTAGTTAGTTTCAGCTCTATGGCCTTTCTAGAATTTAGGAGAATGAAATGGAACCTTAGATTCTTACTTTTGTGATATCTGTAGAGGTAGAGGCCCTTTAGCAGGGCTACCTGTGCAGCTTTATTTGAATAGTGATGTGCAGGGCTCCATATCTCTGAAATTTCCTCAATCACTGTTGTCTAGGTGAGGGTCCAGGTGGTGTCATGCAGACAGCAGGACCACTGGTATCTACAGATGTGGTTTGCTTCTGGGTATTGACAGGAGGCTGACTTTTGACCTCTACCAAGGTGCCTCCCCTCTCTGTGCATCTGTTTTTGATTTACAAAATGGGCATGGTAATGGTAGCTTTCCAGTACTTTGTGTATAGGGGAGGGAAATAATACATGCAATAAGACTAAATGTTTCATGACCATCTCTAAATCATTCGTTCCTCTTCCTTTTTTTTGTTGACTTGGACTTATAGTTTTGGATAATTTAGTCTCCTGTATTGATTTTCCTGGACTGTGGGAAGCAGACAGGCTATCAGATCCCCTGCTGAATTGGATCCTCCAGAAACATTGTTGTTTAGAACCTCTGCCCTCCTTTGAAACTGGGAGTGGGTGTAGGCACAGTGGCAGTCTGTCTTATTTCCCTAAGCACCACACTGCTATGCTGGTGAGGTAGGACAGAAAAATTCTTTGACCAAAAAACAAACAAACAAAAACTATAAACTTTATGTATTTCTTAAATTAAAATTTGCTGAATGTTTTGTTAAATTGACATGTAAGTGCTATCCAAAGCCTGAAAAAGACAAGAAAGTAGAAAAATTAGGAAAACAAAGATCTATATATTTTGTGGTTAACCAAAAAGCTATTAACAGCCTTTTCTTTTTTAATTTATTAGTAACACATATTTGTAATACATAATGACTACTTTCATTGTAGGCATTTGGCATATGTACATGATACATCTTAATTAATTAATTAATTAATTAATATATTTGGCACAGGGTCTCACTATGCAGCTTGGACTTGTGGTGATCCTCCTGGCTCAGCCTCCCCAGTGCTGGGATTACAGGTGTGCACCACTATGCCTAGTTTTGGTGACTGGCACAGCATTCCAGGGTTCTGGGGCCAGCACAGCATGCAGTACTGGGGATTGAACCTGTGTTCTTGTGCTTGCCAGGCAGGTGCTTGGACTCCTGAGCTATCTCCCTTGCCCTTCAATTCTTTTTAATGTCCCCTTCTCTACCTCCTAGTCCCTTTCCTGTTTTCATGTGTTTTTTTCTTAAATTGTCTTTTGCATCTTGCTTTTTTATTCAACCATATAAAATAGGCCTTACTCATCTTATTAAAAACTATACAATTATAGGCAAATAGCTGAATCGTACCCTCCTTGGTAGATATTAGGTTGACAATTATTCATTTCAATTATTTTCAAGTCAATGGAAAACCATATTGTTTTTCTTATCTGGTATTTTCGTCTCTTATCCTTTATATCAATATCAGATATTCCACAAATTGCTTTCTCATTCAGATTGTCTGTATATCAGTCTCAGGACTGCAGAGTTATGAACCTTGGTTTGTATCTGTAATGAGTCATGGTTAAAGCTTTAATGCAGTCTAGTGTATTTTAACACTATGTTGTCTGTAATTTCTGTTGGAAATTGAGATGGTGCAGCAGTGCTGATGAGAAGTCTGGCTGAAAAAGGGAAACGAATGGTGTATGCCTTATGGGTCTGGATGCTGACGGCAAATAGAACATGACTTTTTTTAGGTGGCATGGGGAATAGCTTTTCTTTTAATTTCTGTTACGAATTGGGGCTGGGGAACAAACAGAAAGGAAGGGACGTGTGCATTATGTGGGTAATACGAATGGAGCTGAAATGGAACTGATTTTTCTCCTGCCTGTCTCTAACCTTAGTGGATCTTGTACCAATTTTCTAGAGTTGGTCACCCAATGCTGACAATTGCTTTTAGCAAGAAGGATCTCATTTCAGGAGCCTGTGAAGAGGAAAAGGAAATGTGTTCTTGTGGCTGGAGTCAGTGTAGAGTGAAGGAAGCTGCAGAGAAGCTCAGCATGTGCCTGTGGGTGTGCAACTGTAGGGGAGAGAGAGAAATGGAGGAGGAGGAATGAGGCAGGAGGGGGAGGGAGAGGCGAAGTTGAGGAGACCTGGGGTGAGATGCTCCTGCAGTACTGACTCAGTCTTAGACATCAGGGGAATGGAGAAATAATGAGAAAGTTGTGCAAGATTCCACTTAACTTGCTGCAGCCAATGAAGCTTAAGATCCACTCTGGGCCTTACAGTTTTTAGCGTGATATGACTTAGCTCTAATGGATCATAAGATATCTAGAGATTTTAGTCAGTGGGGAGTGACTGTGTGACTTCCTCAAAACCATGCCCCTAATCTGAACTCAGTATATTCTAACTGCAAAGCTCTTTCTTATGCCACTGACACTTGTTCATCTGGGATGGTGTGGTGCTTTGGGCGGGACTTGGGTGGGTGAGGGAGATCTATTGCTTGTGACTAAGAGAACCTAAAACTCACTCACGGATGCTCTGAATGCCAAAAACAGCAATCCAGGAGTTAATTACTGTGCTTTTCTTTTATACCACCTCAACTCTGACCAACTTTGGGTGGAAATAGGACCTGAGTGCTGGAAATCAGCAACTTGATCAGTATTTCACTTTTGAGGGCTGGGGAGGTAGCTCAGCAGCATAAGCACCTGCTTGGTAAGCACAAGGTCCTGAGTTTGATCCCTGGTACAAAAAAAAAAAAAAAAGAAAAAAAAGAAAGATTTCACTTTTGCATCCGTCAGATGTCACCTGGAAATTATATTGAGTGTTCTGAATAAGCAGAGACCTAGTAAATGATTCTAAATAAAATATATGCATTGATACCTAAGTCAGTATATGAGTACACTTTGCTTTGTGCTATTTTATGTTGAAGAAATTCTAAGACACCTTTGGCATCTTCAGCCACATTTTGCTTGGCAAGGTAAAAACGTTTATCTCTGCTCATTTAATCTGTCCAACATGTATTAAAGTGTCTGCTCTGGGCAAGGCACTCTTCCAGATGAATGGGACTGCCATGGAAATAGAGAGATGAGATGATTCCATGAGGAGAGTTTATGGTGTGAAGAAGAGGGAGATAAGGCATTCGTGGTCAACCAGTAGCGGATGAATTCCTAGATAACAAATGATGGGGCAATATAAGAGAGATTGATGTAGAGGTGGGCGAAAGCCAACGAGAAAGAGCTTTGACAGTCCCTCTGAGGAAGTGACATTTGAGCTGATATTTGAGGCCCAAATGTCAAAAGTGAACCTGCCATGTGAAGTTTTGGGAAGGAGCCAGTGATTGTGTCGTTGATTTTTTGTTTCTTTCTCAGGACTTGTGTCCTCCTCCATCTTTCCCACATCAGAATGGCACCGCCCTGCACTCCCTTGCTGAAACCTGGCCCTGAATCTTCCTTTCCCCTTCCTCCCCTCCCCGGCCTGGCTCTGCCTCTGCAAGGTGTTCCTGCTGCTTCTAGCTGTCCTCCTCGCCCCCCTGGATCACTGCAGCAGCCTCCCGATTGATCTTCCTGCTTCCACTCTCATCTTGTCCTCACCCACGCCCTGTAATTATTCTTCGCCCCGCAGTTAAGAGATGCTGATCAATAGTGGAGCTGCCAGCCACACATGGGCATTTAACAGAAAATTAATTAGAGAATACAATTAAGCTTTCAGGATTTCTGTCATGGGAGCCAGATTGCAAGTACTTGCTGGACACATGTGACCAGTAGCTACAGTGTATCATGATATAGATGCTGGATGTTGCCATTATTCCAGGAAGATCATTTGGAAAATAGCAAACTAGAGTGTCTTTTCCACAATATATACCAGTTATGTCCCCCCCACCCCCACCCCGACCTGGGACATCAAATATGTTTATAACTTGGAATAAAACCCAAATTATTTCTTCTGGCTCCCCGAGCTCCACATGAGCTGACACCTTCCTGTGGGCCCAAGTTTATCTTCCTCTTTTCCTCATTGTTCAGTTGTATCCCAGCTTCCTATTTCTGGAGCACACAGAGAACTTTCCATCCCTAGGGCCTTTATAAGAACTCAGATCTTGGGTTCCCTTTGTATAGAATGGTCTGGCTTCCCTCCCCAACCTAAGAGGCTTCTCTTACACTACCTAAGTAGTATTGATGGCTGTAATTTCAATACCTAGAACAGTGCCTGGCACACAGTAGA
>PVJA010029566.1:0-26537 GCA_004027025.1 Myocastor coypus
TTTTTTTGTATCTTCCAGGGTCAAATCCCCTCAGGATTAAGTTTGCGACCATAGACAGTACTTTGTAGAACTGTTGTTAGTGTCAGCCTTCAATAAAAAAATTGAAACTTGGAAAAAAATACTATAGAAATAATAATCTCAAAAATATATAATATTACATGTGTACAATTATATATGAGAATAAATTTCCAGAAGCAGGAAAAAAAAAAAAAAAACAACAAAGTTTAGAACACATCAGCACACAAGTCAAGCATGGTCTTGTCTAATATTGTAATCATTTCAGTCTTTTCATTTAGAAGCCAGGTTTTCCTGGAGCTAAGTTAGTTTTCCTTGTTGTATTATTGCTTAGCACTAAAAAAAAAAAACATGCTTCTGAATTGCATGACTCAGAAACAATGAAGATACCGATATCATTTCTCTTGTGAGTCCATGCCAATTCCTAGTATTTGTCCACACTGTTTTGTAAGTTCTCACAGTAACAGCAGTAATAAAATCAAAACCAACTAACAAAGCAAATGGGTAACCCCTATCTAAATGAAATCACCTTCTTCTGTCTGAAACCTAATCCAAGTAATGAACATTAGCCCATCTGAAGCACTGGCTTTTAAATATATTTTCCTTTTTTTTCAAGAAAGCAAGAAAGTTATGCATTTAAAACAGAACTGAGTTCTTCTGTTTTCTACCTGAGGGGTGAATCATAAGCAGATACCACATTTTGCCAGAAGCCTGCTTGGAAAGTGCTCTGAAGGGTCCCAGGAGCCCTAGGAACTCAATCAATAGCCTAGAATCTCATACCAGAAGTTCATGGGGTTGTGGGTATGAATACAGGTGTGTGGGCATGGGTGGGATTGAGGTCAAAGTCACTGTTTAAAGTAAACCAATTTTAACCATCCAAATTACATATAAACAAGAAAGGAGATGAGAGCCTTTGGTAGAAGAAATGAGTATGCAAGTAGTTCTAATAATTTTGTTTTGTTTTGTTTGGTGGGACCGGGGTTCAAACTCACAACCTTGCCCTTGCCAGGTAGGCACTTGTGCCACGGAGCTATCTCCCTGGCACCAGTTATAATAATTTTAACCAGAAATTAAAAACAAAGATCTTTTGTGTTCCAGAAGTCAGAAGATTTGCAATTCCCCCAGTGTAACTGAGTATACTTTTATAGATTTCATTTTTGTTTTAGAAATGAATCCTTCTACAGTGAAGATACCTGGTTAATTTAAGTTGTAATTAAAAACAACCTTAGTTTATGTATTGATTTCATTATTATATTTCATTTCTGTTTATTGTTTCACATTTAATGAGTTAATAAAGGAGGCTTTTATGTATTCTTTATACTACTGACAAACCCAAACTACTTTTTGAATAGAAACTACATTTGTAAAACTTATTTTTTTCTCCCAATACAATAATAAAGATGCTGTTCAACGTACATGAAATGATCAAGGAGACTCAGGAATCCATTATTTGCTTAATTTGGATTCAGTTTTCCTAGGTATTTTAGAGCAAAATCAACTCCAGGTCCAATAGGCATCCCCATAGAGAGCAAGGTAAGCTAAACTTCTAGGGTCAAAGATGCCGGTGGTGACTGGAAGTCAAGATCTAAACAGAGGCCCCGTGAGGATGTGTCCACCTGTGAGGTCCCCCACATAAATACTTCACTGCACACGTGCAGTAAAACCAGTTACATGGGAAAACCTGAGTTGAGCCCTTTCTGACTGCCCTGTAAGTTTGTCTTGAATTTCTACAGCCCAAGAATTCAGTGGTTCTCAAACCAAGTAACCAGAGCCCATTCTGTCAACATTCTTCTGTATCTGTTCTTTGAAGTTTGTACAGTTAGAAATCATAGCCTGGCTTTTCAGAGACCTTGCTTGTTTCGTGGTTGATATTAAACAGAATAGTATTTAGGTTCACAGCCAAACTAAATACAAAACATAGACTTCCCATATACTTTCATACTTTCTCATACACACACACAAACACACACACACACACACACACACACACACACACACACACACACACACACAGAGCAACCCCCACTATCAATATCTGCCATCAGAGTGGCCTGGATGCTACACTCATTAGACCTACATAAATGCAGTACATCATTAGCATACGAAGTCCAGTGGTTTATTCCTGATACTGTAATTTTATGGGGTTAGACAAATATCACACACTCACCCCTGCATCATCACCCAGAACAGTTTCACACCCTTAAACTCTTTGTGCTCCAACACTCCAGCCTTCCTTCCTGACCCCTGGAAACCTTTTTTTTTTTTTTTTTTTTTTTAATCTTTATAGTTTCACCTTTTCCAAAATGTCAGGTACTTAGACTCATACAATGTATAGCCTTTTAGATTGCCATTTTTTTCCTTTAAAATGTGTATTTGAGCTTCATCAGTATCTTTTCCTGGCTTAATAGCTCAATTCTTTTTAGCTCTAAATGACATCCTATTGTCTATACCACTTTATTTATCCATCAGCCTACTGAAGGCTGGCTTGGAGTTTCTAAATGTGAGCTATGATAAGTAAATTTGATACAAGTGTCAGTGCACAAGGTTTGTATAGACTTAAGTTTTATTCTTTTCAATAAGTGCTAAGGGACATAGCAGCTACACCATATGATAAGAATAGTTTAATGTCACCAGGAAACACCTGTCTCACAGGGGCTGTGCCATTTTTTCATCCTCACTGTCACTGAATGAGAAACCCTGTTGCTTCATAGTCTCAGAAGCACCTGGTGCTGGGGTGTCAGGATTTTTAGCCATTCTAATAAATGTGTATTGGTTCCTCATTTATGTTTTAAATTTACATTTTCCTAATAACATATGGAAAAACTTTTTATACATTTAATGCCATATGTATTTGGTCATATAAGGTATCAGTCAAGACCTTTGGAGCATTTTTTTAAAAACTGAGGGTTTTTTAACTAATAATTTCTAAATTACTTGTATATTTTAGACATCAGTCATTTATTTGATATGTTTTTTGCAAGTATTTTCTCCCAGTTCATGGCATGCTTTCTTATTATCTTAGTATTGTCTTTCAGAAAGCAAAAGTTTGTTTGTTTGTTTGTTTGCTTGCTTTTTTGTAGAACTAAGGATCAAACTCAGGACCTTACACTTGCCAGGCTGGCACTTGTGCCTCTGAGTTATCTCCCCAGCCCCAAAAGTTCTAATTCTAATGAAATCCAGCTTATCAGTCATTTGTTTTCTACATTGTGATTTTGGTGCTGTATCTAAAAAATCACCACTATAAGCTGAAGCCATCTAGATTTCCAGGCATGTTATTTTGTCCAGTTTTATGGTTGTACATTTTATATTTACATTTGTGAGTTGTTTGAAGCTAGTTTAGAAGATAGGAGTATAAAATCTCTGTCTAGAGTTTTTGGTGTGTAAACATCAATTTATACCAGAACCTTAGCTCCTTGATCAAAGACCAATGGACTGTATTCATGTAGGTCTATTTCAGGACTATGTATTCTATCCCACTGACCTGTTTGACTGTTCTTTCACCAGTACCACACTGTCCTGATCCATACTGTGGATCCACTGTAAGTCTTGAAGTTGGCTAGCATCAGTTGTCTCTGTACTTTTCTTTCTGTATCATAATGCCTTTCTAGAGTGCTTTTGCCTCTCCGTGAATCTTTTGAGTCAGTTTATTGATGTCCACAAGATAACTTACTGGGATTTTGACAGAGATAGTGTTCAATTATAGATCAGATTGGAAAGAACCGATATTTTAACAATATCAAATCTTTATACCCATTCTGTTTCTGTTTTCATTTCTAAGTTTTCCTCATATACATATTCCTCTTATACATATTTTGGTAGATTTTATGTAAGTATTTAATTTTTAAGATTATTTTGAGCTCTATTTTGACTTAATTTTTCTTTATAGTAAGTCATTTATTTCCTTTGGGCCTCCATAAACTCATCTGAAAAGCACTGCTTTATATACTGAACAGAGCTATTGCAAAGACCTAATAATAAATCAAATTTGAAAGTGCTTTATAAAATGCAAAGCTCATGGGAAGCCCAAGATAATATTTATATTAAGGCCCTGTCGACATATAAAATTCTCTGACTCTTTGTAAGGTGGTGACCCCTTGTCACCATCTTACTGTGTGGTATTTTTCATTCATCTTCTGGAAGCCAAAACTTTTGCACATTTAAAGTTGAAATGCGACCCCTGCCAAAGTTAGCTTGGTCAACTCCTGATCGACGGTGTGTAGCTATAGTTTGTTATAATTGTGGGGATATCTTTCTCTTTGTTTCAGAACAAAACCAAACAATTGCTTCAATGATACATGGGCTCTCACTGCTACCAGGAAAATAATATTGATTATTATAAAAAGTGCAAAACACGTGGAAAATCTAGCCTTGGTGTGTTACAAGAATAATCCATATAGTCTAATTAAAGAAAATATATATAACCATTGTATCTCCCTAGTAGCTGGGATATTCATGAAATTTAGTAACAATAACACATACACATACAGTTCAAAATAGTTCTATCTACATCAAGGTTAAGGTTGGACCAGGGAGTTTTTGGATATAGCTGTAATTTACAAATTAGAGATTACCAGTGGACTGTATTTCTCTGAGCATGTAGTGGTACAGTAGCTGTGGCTGAAGTGATGGTAACTTCATAATTATTGTCATTAGTCTCCAGTAAACTTAGAAAATACAGCATGAAAAAAATACAAGAGGAGTTATTCTTATGTTCATTTTAAATCACTGTCCGACCTCCAGTCCTGGGTGGAGTTGTAACTTCTATCATTTGCTGGGGGCTCCCAAAGAGCCATTCTCTTTGGACACAGTCAGATAGGTCAGGACCAAGGTCATCAGGAAGACTGGCTGTGCTTCCTAACACTTGAAGTGTCGAGTCAGCTTCTGGAAAGGTCTGTTCATTGTAACACGGTGACATCCAAGTCCTCCACAGGAGGCTGAGGCTGATTTGAGCATCAGGGCTGATTCTGGGAGCTCGGTAATCCTCCCTTCAGCAGCCGCCATTCTCATCATGCTGGGTTATTTTCCACTGTAGCTGTAGTAGCCAGGACTGAAACCAGTCCCGAGATGGCCTCCCCTTGTCCCATGGTGCTCATCTACCACTTAATCTGTGCTTGCGTCTCATCCATCATGTAAATGAAACGTGGAACAGCCCCAAGTTTCTTCAAGAGGCTGTTAGCCCTTGACAGCAAGTATTTCAAAATTGATTAGATTAGAAAGGTCTACTTTGGACCTTGATCCAAGTGCTGGTTGTGCAGCTTGAGTGCCAACCAAGTGGGGAGAGTGGCTCAGGGAGTGGGGAGGGAACAACAGGCAGCACCCTGCTGCGGGGCAGAGAGAGAGCTAAATGCAGTGCACACACAGCAGGTCCAGAGCAAAGACTGCACATTTAAACAGCCCTTGTTAGAGATATAGACAGAGAGACAGACAGACTAGGTAATAGGCAGACAGACAGACAGACAGACAGATAGATAGATAGATAGATAGATAGATAGATAGATAGATAGACAGAGATAGATAACATGGAGTTTGTGCCTGTGCATGATATAACGTATTCCTTTTTCCCCATTCCCCTCTCTTCAGCCCCCGTTCTCCTCCTTATTTTAAAAATTTTGTTTTCATTTCACCCTTCTTCTTTCATTCTTTTGTTTTCCCTTTCCTTCTCCCTCCCTCCCTGGTTCTCCTTTCCTTTTGCACAATTTCTTCCCATTCCCCAATATCTGTTATGCATTTTTTCTTATTCACACTTTCAGTTTTTCACTCAAAAGAAATACTGCATTATTTACACCTGCGTTCCTAATTTATTTCACTTTCGAGTATGGTTTTATTTATTTATTTATTTATTTATTTTTTTTTTTTGGTCTTTTTGAGACAGGGTCTCGCTATGCAGTTGAGGCTGGCCTTGAGCTCACTTTTGTAGCCCAGGCTGGTCTCGAACTCGCACCAATCCTCCTGCCTCAGCCTCCCGAGTGCTGGGATTACAGCCGTGAGCCACCACGCCCGGCACGAGTATGGTTTTAAAATCCACCCACTAAGCTATAATTGTCTCAAGTTTATCTTTATGGTTTAGTAGTACTCCGTTATATATTTAAAAAATCTTTTTTACCTACTGTTCAGCTGATGGACATCTGTGTTGTTTCCAAGATTTATTTATGACAAACTGTGCTGTTATAAATATGGATGAGCAAATATCACTGTGGTATGATGCTTTGAATTGTTTTGCAAAGATATCAAGAAGGGCAATAGCCAGGTCAAATGGGACCTCTAGTCTCTCTAGTTTTCCTGAGGAATCTCCACACTGAGTTCCACACTGGTTATGCCAGTCTACACTCCCAGCCACAGTGGAGAATTTTTTTTTTCTCCACAGTCTCACCAGTATTTGGTTGATCACTTGATAGTATTCATTTTTTCAGAGGTGAGGTGGAACTCAGTGTTGTTTTAATTTGCATCTCTCAAATGACCAATGACGGTGAACATCTTTTATGTACTTCTTTGCCATTTGCACTCTTTGACTGAGAAGTGTATCTTCCCAACCCAAACGTGTTTAAAACCCTACATAACAGTTTATAACCTGTTTCACTTCCTCATTTAGGAGCCCTGAGATTGAGACTCCCTTCTCCCACATACTCTTTGTATCACTTTGGCAAATGTTATCTTCATTCATGTTTGCTATAGTTATAATATTTCCCATCCTAAAGATTTGTGAGGAGGATTAAATCAGACATAGCACCTGCTGTCAGCTAGAATGTGATAACAGGACAGCTACAGACTGAGGAACTTAAATATTAGTTGCATGTTTTCTTATAGTCCTGGAAGTCCAAGACCAAGGTTTCAATCTTTTGTGTGTATTTATGTCAAAATTTCCTCTTCTTATAAGACATTGTATTTTGGAGTAGAGCCTACATCAATGGCCTCATTTTCCCTTTTTCATCTCTTTAAAAGCCCTGTCTCCAAATACAGCCACATTCCTGGGGGATAGAGTTTTGGCATGGGGCTGTTGGAGCAAGGAACTCACCCGCAGTGCATTTTGCATAGTTCCTGACCCACACTGTAGGAGGCTGTTACTACTAACATTGATTCCACCCTTACGACCATCAGCTGCTTGTCACAGCTGAGGAAGCTGTGCTTGGCTCTGCCCACCTGTGCTTCTCTTGCCTACCCCCCCCCAGCAGCACCTCACCAGCTGTATCCACAAATTCTCTAGATCACCTAGAGCATCCACAATGCATTGTCCTTGTCAAAGACCAGTGCTTCTGTGAGGTGAGCTCTAGCTCAGGACCACAGGTCCCTGATGTGGAACAGAGTTGCCCTACAAAATAGAGGATGCCTGGTGTATTAGTTACTTTTTGCTCATTGCCGGGACAAATACCCAACACTCAAAATGAAGGAAGGAAAGGTTTATTTAGCTCACAGTTTGTGGAGGTTTCAGTCCATATTTGGTTGGCCCAAGGCTGAGTGGAGCACGGCGGAGAGCATCCAGGTCTTGGCGGCAGAACAGCAGCAAAATGGTGGCAGAGGCAGCCAACCAAACAGGGCAGCAGAGCAGCAGCACCAGCTAGAGCTCCAGTCTATCTCTCTGTCTCTCTTTATATTACATTCAGGCTCTGCTCCTTAGCTCCCATCCTAGGCTACACCCATAATCCCAGAAGTACTTCCACCCATAATCCCATCAGTACTAAAACCTATAATCCCAGGGATCATGGATCAAGTCTCAAACTCTAGAAGTCCCTGCCCAGTGACTCCATGAGGCTTTGGGGGGACAATGAGACATAAACCATAACACCTGGTTAGATGCCAAACTCAATAATCAGGAATTAACCTTTTCTACTATCATTATGCATTACATGAAATATATTTTTACTAGAATGTGTCCTTTTTCTGAAATTAATTTTAACTCAGTGTATTACTCCATTTTATTACTATACAGAAATACTTAAGGCTGTGTACATTTACATAGAAAAAATGTTTTATTTTGGCCATTATGCAGGGACCAAGTCTGACACTGGCTATCTTCCTGATAAAGTCCTCAGATGGTATACAGTTATAGAGTGTCACATATCAAGAGACAAAAAATGTGTGTGTGTGTGTGTGTGTGTGCGTGTGCGCATGTGTGTGTGATTCTTAGAGGCACATCTGTAGATTTAGAAGACAAACTAATGCAGGATAACCTATTTCCGAGTAAAGTCACATGCTTAGGATCTAGAGGTTACAACATGGGCATCTCTTGTAGGTGTCACCATTTAATCAGCTGCAGGTGTAGCCAGTTCTTTCCGGAGACCCTAAAGAAGGACTCTTCCTTCCTCTTTCAGCTTCTGTCTCTGCCTCCATCAAGACAAGGTTTGTTTTTCTGTGCCTGCTTTTTCTCCCTCTTTATATGAAGCCACTAGGATTCTACCATGGAGGCTCCACCTTGATGGCCTTATTTAATCCTAATCATTTTCTCCAAGGTGTCCCCTCTGGAAACAATCAAGGGATGGTTTTTCTCCCTTAATACTTTGAAATTGGGATTAAATTTCAACACAGGAAACCTTGAGTAATGCATAAGCCTTACCCAAGCTATAGCATGGGAGTCCTTGAAGTTTTATTTGTTGAATCTGGCAACTCTACTTCTGAGCATTACTGGCTACTCATCAACCCTTTTCGGTAGCATACATTTGTTTTAATTGATTGTTTGGAATCATTTTGAAGATTTTAAGGTGGAGAACTGTCTGGGACAGTAGAAGCAGGCATTGCCACTTGGGCCTGCTAGCCAGTAACATAATGGGGATCCTCTGTAAGCTGTGAGGGTAAGGCCACTTGGCAAGGTAACCCAGTCCCGATGCTGCTACTTCTCTCTGAAAACTATGGACCATGTCCTTGCCTCTTTCTCTCCTGGATCCTCAGTGTTTTCCACTGCAACTCTCTGTGGCCATGCTAACCCTGTCATGGGGTCCAAGGGCCAGCATGCAGGTGAGAAGAGCCACAGTGGGGCTACAGCGGGTGGGCAGAGGGGGAGAGGGAGGGACAGACAGATCAGCGTGGATACCAAGCCCCAAGTAACGACCCCAGCATGTGTACTTATTTATGTTGTATATGTGCAGCAAAAGAGTATTTAAAAACAGGATATTTTATGGTGCTCTGCTCCAGCAGGTACTTACACTGAAACACTGCTTGCCGGTAAGTTAGATTTTTCACCCTGTGTATTTCTCTGCTGTGAATTGCCTTGCTTTGGCATCTTTAAGACCCATTATTCTCCATGATTACCACCTGTGAGCTAGCAAGGCGGAGTCATATGTTTTTCCTCACAGAGAAATATCAGCATCGAGGATACAGAAACAAACCACTACCGATTTTAATGAGCTAAGCAGCCTGGCCATTAATTTATAGTCTCTTCTTAAGCAGCCAAGGGAATATATTAATTCTAATTTTTTTTAAGAAACAAAAACAGCAGAATTGCTCTGCTCATAAAATCCAACCGCAAGCAAGCCACTCTGTGAGGTGTAAATTAATTAACATTACTTATTCTGGTTTTACTGTTATTGATTCATTCTGCTCTATCAATAATCTTAATTTCCCCGCAAAACCAATCCAGTTTAATAACCTGTAAAAGGGAGTCAGGAAATCAAGTTGCCTGTTAAAAATACTACTTCTCAGAGCTTGCTCCTGTGGATTCAGTTTTTCCATCTGTCAGCACAGTCCCTGACATAGTGAACCCTGGATAGCCTAGATAGTATTACAAGACACCCTCAAAAGTATCCATCAATTTTTTCTTTCTTTTTTGCCTGCCTGGATCCTGTCTATCTCCTACTGGGTATGAAAACAGCCTCCTACTGTGGGATATACTGTGACCCTTGGGATTAAAGTATTGATGCTCAGCCCCTGGCCTCCTAGAACGTAACTGCGTTTGGTAATTTTATTTATCATCTTATTTATTTATTTATTTACTTACTTACTTATTTACTTATTTATGGTACCAGGGATCAAACTCAGGACCTTGCGCCTGCCAGGCAAACACTTATTCCACTGAGCTATCTCCCCAAGCACCCCTTGACTGCGTTTGGAAGAAAAAGACTTTGCAGAGCACAACTGACATCCTCACAAGGAAGGGGACTTAGGATACAGGTCATATAGAAAGGCCAAGGCGCAAACCAAGTGAGAGGCCTCAGGAAGAACCATGTTGTTAACACCTTGATTTCTAATTTGCAGCTTCCAGAACTGAGAACTGGTAGATTTCTGTTAGGTGTCCCCTGTGTGGGATGTTGCTGGCTACTGCCCAGGCTGATGGACACACTTCTCAATTCACTCCCTTGTTTCCACACTCTTTCCTCTCTATCCTTAAAACCCAGTGTTTCCAATATCACCTCCTCATGCAGAGCACAAGGATTCTCAATCTGGGCTTGGAAAGCTTTCGTCAGCCTGCTGCCTCCAGAGCTAGCCAAGCCCGTCATTCATGTTGTTCATGTTCAGTGTGTTTAGGCTACTGTCTCCACCTCTCAGTCCTGTAGGGGGCCCACTGCTTCCTGCCTGTCTTCCCCAGATCTGCACAGTATTGGTCCTCAGGCCTACCAATAGAGAGATCGACCGAGAGGCAGGGAAGGTGACCCTACCTCCCTCACTACCACAGCCTAGAAGCTAGATTGAAGCCCAAGCTTTTCCTACTAATCTGAAAGAGTTCGTGAGTATTTCTGAGATTTCCCAGGGAAAGATGGTGCAAACTGCAGAACATGGCCAGTGGGAATCAGACTGCTCTGAATGTCAGCGGTGGGTAGGGCCTTTTTTCTCGACTTCTTGCCCTTCCACTTTCCTCATCTCTCCTCCCAGACCAGATCTGGAAATTCTGCTTCTCTCCAGTGTCTAATATACACACCAAGACCCTACGTTCTTGTTGTTCCTAAATCCACATCCTGACACCTGTACTTATCCCTTTTTCTAGTGTTTTTGATAAATAGGACAAGGTCAAGCGTCTTGTATATAAAGTCCTTTTAGAGGTCTCAAATGTAGCCTTCCTGGCCGCTCTCTGACACATCCCCACTCAGAAGCTGAGTCTTTCGCTCATCTTTTGTGGACTGGCTGCCTCCCAGGCTGACGTCCCAGGCCCGCATCTACCTACAAGCACATGCAACCCTATTTCCCCTTCCTTGCCCACTGGACAAGACACAATCCAGGCGGTGCTAAAAATCTGCTCCCTCTGAAGAAAAGGTATTCCTCTCCTCTTAAAGTGGACAGCAGCATCACCCACCATTTGGAAATCAGAACGTACCTGTAGTTGCAATTCTTCATGTGCATATCTGACCTTTTTAAAAAAAATCCCTTTCAAATAAAAGCCATTTTTTGCCGGGTGTGGTGGCGCACGCCTGTAATCCCAGCACTCGGGAGGCTGAGGCAGGAGGATCGGTGCGAGTTCGAGACCAGCCTGGGCTACAAAAGTGAGCTCAGGACCAGCCTCAACTGCATAGTGAGACCCTGTCTCAAAAAGACAAAAAAAAACAAATAAAAGCCATTTTCATGCTCTAAAAATTCATTAACACATGGAAGGTATTAGTAACATTGTTTTAAATAAAAAAAGATTCCAACAGGATAAGCAACTTAGTTCATGACCCTGAGAATCTGCCTAGTTTCTGGTCCAGCAGACTTTTCCCTACATATTGCTGGTGTTTGTCACCTGTCTGAAGAAACCAGTTTACTCAGAAATTCAAGGACAACAGGAAAGCCAGCATGACCAGACCCAGAATTACTCAACCAAGATTCAACAAAGTCTCCACTGAGCTGTGCTCAGCATCAAGCCTGGCTAGACAGCCAGGTCAGAGCCGCCAGCTCAGCAGAGGTCTGCCACTCCATGATTATTTATGACAGTAACTCCAAGTATTTTCTTCTCTGCAGCTACAGATAAATGACTGAGCTCTTTTTTTTTTTCTTTTTTTTTTTTCTTCTGTGTGTTTGGAAGGTGGTCTTGGGGCTTAGGCCTGGAAAGGACAGGAGGAAGAGAAACTCAAAATTAGACAAACTCAAAATTAAAATGGCCATCTTTGCTGTTCCGTGGGCTGCTCTGATAGCTGAACTCAGTAACATATACTGAGAAATTTCCTCCACACTCAGTAGCTGGGGAGGAGCTGGATGTTGGCCCTCAGACTCTCTCAAACCACAGCAAGCTCAAGAAACGAACCTTCTTCTGAAGGAGGACTTATGGTTTCTTTCCCGTTAGCAGGGCCTCACAGGTTTTGGGACCATACTTATTCATCCCACAAAATGTGGTCTTGTCTTGCAACCAGCAACCTGTACAGGGCAGGAGCTCTCTAGGACAGGGTGATACCAGCAACTCTGCCCTCTGACCTGGAAGCATTTCAGTAACTACTTCCTTCACAATACCCCCAAGTCCCCACTCACTTCCAGTAGAAAAAAAAAAAATTTGAATCACAGTGATAGCTTTAAACCTCAATGGTCATTTCTCTGTTTTACTGCCTGAGTTTATAAAAAGAAAATATCAGAGAAATCAAATGGGACTGAAATAAATTATAGTACTAGCAGAAAACTCGAAGTAAATATTTTAATGAAACTGTAAACAAAACCTGTCATGCAAGATTTTTTTAAAGAAAGTAAAAAAGGATCATAAGTTACACCTCCAGAAGCATATGAATTTATTTGGTTCCTTAAACCCTCAGTATATGTGGATAAGTATTAATCTTCCTCTCGGCCTAAGAAAAAGTGCTAGGCAAGACCCTTGGAGGAAGATTTCAGGGCATATTTTTTCTTTGAAATGTACTTTAATTTGTGGCTCATTTAAAATTGTTCTTAGAAATTCAGATTCTTTCACATTACTCCATATTTATTTATTGGAAGAAATACATAGAATTAGTTTAATTCTATTAAGTTGAAAAAAACAAAACACATAGATGACTTTTTTGGAGAGGCAAACTCCCCACCCTGAACTCTGAGGTATTTCTTCCTAGTTCAGGAATTCACAAGCATTTTACCATTATTGTTTCATTGATATAAGCAAAGTGACATCACTGTTTTCTACATTTTTGTTAATGTCCTCTGCCTGATATTTCCAGCAGAGGATCTTGAAGTTACAGGAAGTTTTCAGGAGAGGAGGTAATCTCTGCACTGCCTGCCACTCTCCAACTCAACACTCCTTCTATGTTCCTATGTCTACACCTCTCTCCCTGGATTCCCCCAATCTAGATTCGTTTGGAGTTTTGAGCCTGGTCTTAGTCTTGACAGACTCCCCTGTCTTTCCAAAAGCCCCCATTTTTTTTGTGCCACTCTCTCTGGCAGACCTCCTAATGCACTTTTACCATGGTGTAATAAGAACTTACCAATAGAAAGAACTAATATTGTATACCAACATTACCCAAGACAAAAAGTCTGTGATTTGACCATAGTTTCTGCAAAGAAATAAATGAATACTAAGAGTTGAGGCAGGTAAGTGGTACAGTCAGGAAGGGAGCTGTTCCAAGAACCATACCATTGAAGAGACTATCACTCCAGCTTTAGTTTGTCATTGAAAATCCAACCAAGCGCCTACTACGTTCTACTGAAGCTTTGGATGTTAGACTACTTGAAGATGAGCAAGTTGTGGTCCTCAGGCCCAAGCAGTAAGAAGCCAAGGAAAGTAGAGTAGAGATATCTAAGTAAACAAATGTTTTTAATACATTTTACCAAAACTTAGTTTCTAAATTCCCACCCAAAAATCTTAAAATGAGGTGTACACAATTCCACAAACTTTCATTAAAAAAACAAAACCTCACAAATTTACATGCTATAATAAGACACATTTAAAATCTTCCAAGTTATCCAAAAGTTTTAGGGTAACTGTAAGATCCATTTGTGTATGTATGAGACCAGAAATCTTGTTCTTTTTCCTTAAATTAAATATATGTTATTTTCATGCACAGAAAAGATGGTTCATGTGGAAATGAAATTCTCACTGGTGATTTAGTAATTTATTCAAGGAAGAAAAACAATAATGAATGATTTAAATTACCTTTAGTTTTCTTTTTGATTTAAATAATAATTTCCAATAGCTCCAGGCAGTGTGGAAATGTAGGAATAGAAAACAAGCAGCCTCTCAAATTGTCATTCTTTTAAATATCATCTTTAAGATTATATATATATATATATATATATATATATATATGTATAAAATTTTGAGCAATGAAAATTTTAAGAAACATTTTAAGGAAAAGCTAATGTTTTAGAAATTGACTTCTATGTACCTAGAGTACTAAGGCAGAAGATGATCAGATTTATATGCAATTAAACCCTTAACTGATTTAAAGATATGGCAAATGGATCCGTGTAATTTCTGAAGAGGAGACAGGTGCTCAGGTAAAATTGCTTATTTCCTAAGGCTTGCTCCTCTGAAGCTCATCAGAATTGGATTTAAGAGTAAAATTAGAAAGTGAAAAATAGACTTTGTAAGCACCCAGAGGCATCTTTGTTGACCTCATTATGTGTCACAGATGTTGGTATGGCAGTGGTGCTCCTCCTCAGGGGATGGAAAGCCTGTGTTTCCCAGCATGCCGGCCTCTCTGTACACACCCATCCTCCCAACGGGTGGGCAGAGGCATCGCAGTGTGCTGACCTGCAATAGGCCAGAAGGATGGGCAAGGGCTGTCTAAATGCAAACAAGTCATGAAGTAAACTCTTGCGTCTTTCTGTCTGAAACTCCATGTATGTCTGTCTCTCTGCAATTTTTCTGTATTTCTCAATTTCTCTCTCTTTGTGTCTCACTGCATCATTCCTTTCCTCTTTCTCCCTCTTTCTTATGCCTTCTTCCATTTCCTTTCACCTGATCACTTTCCTGTTTTCTATATAAGGCCCTTCCAGGTTACCACGTAAATTGTAACTCTATTGGAAAAAATTAAAAGAGACACGGTGACCCAAAAAAGTAGGACTTCTACATTGTGAGTTTTGTCTATCTTGTTCATCAGTATTTGTAAGTTATTTTAGATTCAAAAGTAGGCATTTAAAGGGGCAAGGCCAGCAAATGTCAATCTGAAGTAGTGCTTCTAAACTTATCAGAAAGTGACAACACTGTTATATCCAGTGAAGTTTACACTCCCTTTCTTTTCCCCCTTTCCTTCTTCTCCTCTTTCTCCTTCCTTTTTATTTTTTTTGTCTTGTTGAGACAGGGTCTCACTATACAGTTCAGGCTGGCCTTGAGCTCACTTTTGTAGCCCAGGCTGGTCTCGAACTCGCACTGATCCTCCTGCCTCAGCCTCCCAAGTGCTGGGATTACAGGCATGCGCCACCACACCTGGCTATCCTTCCTTTTTTTTTTTTTTTCTCTTCCTTGGCTTTTCTTTTCCTTTCTTCATTTGTTCTTTCTTTTTGCTAGTCTGCAAACTAGCAAATTAACAAGTAGTCTTTTGCTTCAGCATATGGATGAAACATCTGGCTTCAACTTCAGTTGACTCAGCCTGATCCATGTGAAATTCTATTTGCATTCAATGGAGCTAGCCAGGAATCATTCCCTGACACACATACACACAGAGGTGATCAGTTAGGACAGTTTTCTTGTGTTGCTCCTTCCTTCCTCTTCTGGCTGCTGTCTGGCCCCAGGGTACAGCACTCCACAGTAAAATATCAAAATCTCTCACCCGGCCTGTGCAAGCCAGGCCCAGCATTCTGGTAACTGTTCCAGTGCTGCGTACTCTGCATCTGGACCTGAGGGTTTCTGTATAATGCTGCTGTTACCCAAGCTGCTTGTGCAGCACTTGTGGTTAAATTGTTCTGTAAGATTTAATCAGCCAAACTTTACTTGTACTTCTTGTTAACCTTCTAAGACCCCTACAAGCTTAGGAGTAAAAATTGCAATGACAGCCTTAAGACATGGGTCATGAGAATGGAAGTGACCTGAGATGAGATGGAGCCCTGTGCCGAGTAGCACTTCAGAGCCGCTTTTTGGAACACTGTCTAGGGACTTCTTTTAGGGGAATGCGGGATGTAAATCACAACCTGTCCTGCTGCCAGCCAACACTCAACTTGGCATTTCCGGTACTCAGCTTCTGCATCTGAAAATGCTTCAACAAATGCTTTTCTGAGCCCCTCCTGTGCATATGACACTTTGTTAGCCTTTGTGAGGAGCACAGTTGTGAAGAAGAAAGGATAGAACACCACCTCCAAGCACTTAGAAGTGTTACAGATATCAATCCCATTAGTAAAATGTGAATACAAATAGCATGCCTGGAAGCATTTTTCAAAACTCTAACAAGTGCTAAAACAGTGTGGAGCACACCGTGCATGGCCTGTCAAGGCCAGGGTGGGATTCACCCCCTTTCTGCTTCACAGCACAGGTGAGTGTTGAGAGACACAGTTGGGAGGCAGGTTGAGTGGGGTCCCAAAGGAGTGAACAATGTGAGGGATAATGGCTGCAGGTGCAGATACCAAGGGGGAGACAAGGCAGGCTACACCCACATAGTGAGCTCAGACCACGTGCCAAAAACTAAAAAAGAAAAAATGGCCACCTCAATATCTTTACATTGAATGTGTGTTAATCTAGTCATACTTTATTTTTTTATTTTTTTTCTAGTCATACTTTAGATATGCTCTATTGGATGGATAAATTTTACTATGAAAATTTTACTCATTTCTATTTATGTTTTTTGCACAGCTATAATAAAACTTAAAATTACACATGTGGCTCACATTATATTTGTAATGTACAGTGAAAGTTTCCAACTACTGTCAAAGTACTTGGAAATGCAAATCTGTAATAAGCGGTGAGGTCGCCTGCTAGAAAGAGGCAGGTGACATTCACTGGAGTGTTGGCAAGAGGTATTTGAAAGCCAGAAGTGTTTGCTGTCTGGGGCCTGAATTTGTAGTGCTTCCTTCAGAGGCAAGGCTTTGTCCAGGTGTTCCAACTTCCCTGAGCCTTCTCTGGAGGTATGTGATCATCCCAAGGCCCTCTGTGGATTTTTGACTCTGTCAACCCAGGCAGGAGACCTTGTTCTTTCTACTTTACCCAACTTCCCGGAAAATGGTTTCAGTGTTGTCTAGATTTGGGGGCTGCTAGACTCCTGCTTGGTAGATTCTGGAAAATGAGCCCTTCCCATGGAACTTGCCCTGTGGGTGCTCATACACCCATCATACTCACCAAAGTATAGCCTTCTTAGCTGGGTATTTGCGGCATACTATAAATGGATTAAGTTTTGAAGCTCTTGCTGCTTTGACAAGGGTATCATGCTTTAGATTAAATAATACTTTTAATTAATCATTCGTGACCTTTGAGAGGAAAAAGAGAGAAAAAAAAATGTTTTGCTCAAGGATGGTCTTTTGAAATATTTATCATTTTTGGAGTCTTAAAAAAACAGAAATTTACCTTTTTGAAAATAATTTTTACAGAAATTCATTAGGGAACAGATTCGTCTTGGAATCTTATGGCTCTTTAGATTAAAAAAATCAATTAGCCTTGGAGGATAAAACCTATGTCTTTATCTCCTAGATACTAAGACAATTTGTTTAAATGTATGCGTTGATTTTTACCTTGTTCACACAGTAGGAAGCCTTTTTTAAACAGACTTCAGTATTCTTAGATAAGCCCAGCTTCCCCCATAAAGAGGAGGAAGCCCCTCCAGGAAGCCTTTGATCTCTAGCCAAGAAAATGGAACTATAGCTTGTTTTACTTTTTATTACTTTCCCATTTCGCTCCAGTCATTAGATCCTGCTTCAAGATGAAAAGACTTGGCAATTCTATTGAGAATCCTGAGATTTCTGAAAGTCTCTCAGCTCTCTCTCTTCGAGTCCACCCACAGCAACCCTGAAAAGAAACTAAGAGTGCTTTTTTCCTCCTGGTGTGATTCCTGTTCCTGCCTTCCATCCTCACCAAACTCATCCCACTCTCCGGACTCTTCTTGCCATTTTCTGTCAAAATCCAGACTAAAATCTAGTGAGTGATCAGCATTTATATGCCCATTATAATCAGTTTACCTAAGGGCACTTTCCATGTCCACAAAGTGAATTTGTGCTTTAAGACCGGCCACTGCTAAAGGAATGTCTTCTGGTTTGGGGAGCCCAGGTCTTCCCACTCTATGAACTTTGCCCCTATGGGACTCTCACAGGCCACGTGCAGAATTTTAGGAAATATTTTGACCTCATGATGCACATTAGCATTTTGGGACCGCTTATACATTATCAATAATAGTTGTGAAACACAAAATTAGCAGCTGAAATCTATTTCCCCTTTGACACATTATTTATTCAGCCACTGTCCCCCAACAGTGTGCATTTCTATAATGAGCAATGGGTCCTTGATGGGGCAAAGTAAACATTTGGTATTTGTCTTTGGAGAGCTCATCTTTCTCTTCTGAAATTTGATATATCAGTACATACACTTTAAGTGATTCTGTGTTTTAGAGCCTCCTATGAGTATAGTCAAAATTCAGCCCTGGGAATGCTGTCAAATATTTACCTGATATCATCTGGTACTTAAAGTCTATGCCATATACCAAACATCAGAAACATATGTGCTCAAAGTATTGATGGTCCTTATCAAGCTTAAATTAATGAGACAAAACAGGAAACAGAGGCCAGGGAGATAGCTCAGTAGAATAAGTGCTTGCCTGGCAAGCCCAGGGTGCTAAATTCAATCCCTGGTTCCAGAAAAATAAAAACAGGGAATAAATACATAATATTTATATATAATACTTGGCTGCCTGCCAAGCATAAAGCACTAAGTTTGATTCCTGGGCCAAAAAGTTTACAATAGAAGGAATATTCAAAGAACCAGACAGAAACAAGATGTTTCTTTAGTAGTGTGTGTTTTCAGACTATCAAATAGGAAGTGGTAGTCCTATATAAGCTACCACTTGGATATAAGCTCATTATAAAAATTTGAAAGTTGCCGATTTACAAATGGTACATAAAGGATAAAGGCATGGAATTCGATGATGTCACTGAGAGAAGGGGTGCTTGGGAAAGAAGAGGACCAAGACCTTCCCACTATAGAACATGTTAGTCTGTGTTGGAGAGAAAAAGGAGACAAGAGAGGCAGCATCACCACGAACAGGAAGTGGTCTCGGGGTGCAGCCCAAGGCTCCTCAGGAGTCTCAGAAAGGACAGTGAGTACAAGTGCAGCTAGGTGAGGGGATGTGGATATTTTCTTGATAGCTAATGAAGGCAGAGGCAGTGTCAGAAAATGGAGCAGAGAAAGACTGTTGGAGGCTTGAGTGGAGAGAGCAGGAACTGTGGAATAGTCGCTCCAGCGAATGGGATTACAAATTAACCAGGAAATGAGAGTGGACTGGTGGGAAGTGCGAGGAACTGTTTGGAACACCGGTTATGAATTGCAGGTGACATCAGTTGGCAGGGTTTGCTGTTTGTTTGAAGCCACATCTCAAATGCTCAGGTGCAGACATGAAATAAGCTGTGAGTTAGAAACAGCCAGAGCTGGGGTAACTCAAAAGTTGGGGTGCTGCCACTTGATCGTGATGGAAGGGCAAAGTGGCAGGGAAGCACAAGTCCAGAATGGATTCTGGGGCTTTCAATTGGACATCAGCAAAGAGGTGGTGGTAGAGGAAGAACGTGGGCAGGGCAGACAGTAGGGCATCACTGGAACCAAGGAAACAAGAAAGAAAAGGGTGGCGCTGCAGGGAAGGATGCCTAAAGCTGCGGCTTGGGGAGAGGGCAAGGGTGGGACCAAGGATCCAAGCAACAGATTTAAAAAGCAACATGAAGGAAAAATTCTAGATATAAATATTTTCTAAATTACAAAAAACAAATTATTATCCTCATGATTATTGAGATCCCACAAATGATTAAAGAAGTAGAGGTAAAATTTGGCAGTGTTTCAAGTGTCAAAATCTACCATTCACAAAAGAGAAACTGTGCAGAAACTCCTTGGCAGTGAGAGGTAGAGTGGAGCGTGGGAGGGTTGAGTGTGTGAAGTCTAGGCACTGCCACGGCCTAACCTCAAGTCTCAGGTCTTCGACTCCTGGCTACCACCTTGCAGTCTATCTTAGACAGTGTTACTGGTCACCATTACCTAGGAACTGGATAGATGCATCAATTTCAGAGCCAGATCCAACACCTATTCAATTGAAAGCTTTATTTAGTAAGATCCTAAATGATTTGAACATGCAGTACATTTTAAGAAACACTAATGGTGACCAAAGATAAAGCAAATATTTAGAAAAAAAAAATATTGAGTATGTAGAAAGTTTGCCTGGCCAAACTTTGGAATGAGTCTGGAGAAAGAACTGAAAATCTCTTAAAAACTCCAAGACTTCCTAGAAATGCGTGCTCCCCCTTCACCCTTATAAAACTTTCTGAAGAAAAAGAATCTGTTCCTCATAAAAGAAATTTTACTTAAAACATGGTGGAAAGGAAGACTTCTTTGTAGATGCTCTTGGTGGAGAGCAGCAAAGGGCAGCCCTGAGACCCTAAAACTACTCTCTTTGCTAAATTGATATTGAGTCACAAGGTCATTCTCTCTCATCCTGTGAGCTTTTCCCCTTTGACATCTATTAAATACTGCGTGGACAATTGAAGTATCCTTGTGCCTATCTTCTGAGAGTTGATAATTTACAACACAGAACATATAGACAAGGAAAAGCATCAGCCTACTGTAAAATATTTTTCATTGTTTCATTAAGAATACAACATGCATGCTTTTATAACCACAGTTCAGCCCCAAAACCCTGACATATATCTGAAATAAGGATGTAGTTTCTCAATCAGATCTGTTTCCATCTTGTGATTTTAACAAGAATATATTCATAGTCTTACATGACAAACATTCACTTCAAGGAATCACAGATGGTAATTCCTTTAAAATATTATTAGCCTCCACTGTTGGTTTTTTTTTTTTTTTTTGCTTTTTTGTTTGTTTGTTTGTTGTCTTTTTGAGACAGGGTCTCACTATGCAGTTCAGGCTGGCCTTGAGCTCACTTTTGTAGGCCAGGCTGGTCTCAAACTCACACTGATCCTCCTGCCTCAGCCTCCCGAGTGCTGGGATTATAGGCATGCACCACCACACCTGGCTCCACTGTTTTTAAGAGGAATGGTTGGGCCATAAATCAAATTTAAGATAACACTTTTTTGGTACCGTAATTTACAAGTTACTTCAGAAATAAGGGTTATGCAACATATGTCGGTTGAAGTTTGAAAAAACTAATTGAATGCTTGAAATAGTAAAGCATTTTTTGTTGCTGCAGAGAACACATAGAATAATAGTAGAAAGGAAGAAATTCAACCTATGCTCCGAAACTGCTTAATGTATTGGCAGAAAAGTGACATCTGCTTCAGCCCGTGATAGGAATTGGAGGGGCAGTGGTCAGTAGATGGACAGGACATCATGGAAGAGTTCACTTTCACAATGAAGTGTGAGTCTCTCATACTAGGGAAAAGAAAGTGTTGGAAATTCTGTCAGGGTCTCTCTTAATTACCTTCTATATTGCTGAGACATAATATCTGGCACTGGCAAATTAAGGGCAGAGAAGTTCATTTTGGCCCACAGGTTTCAGAGTCTTCAGGGCATATTCAACTGGCTCCAGAGCAGGGGCACATGGCAGAGGCATGTGGCAGAAGAGAGCTGCTCACAGAATGGTTTCAGGGAAACAGAGAGGAGTTGCAGAGGAGATGGGAAGAAGTAGTCACACCTTCCAGGCCATGCCCTCAGAGATCTGCCTCTTCTGACAGGCCTGAAGGTTCATAATCCAGTCACCTCCCAATGCCCGCCCCATGACCAGATGAGGGTTGGGGGGGTACTGAGATATAGACCACATTCAGATTGACCTAAGAAAACAAAGTCATTTTAGTATTTCAAACACATAGAATTTAGTGTGAACTGCTGCTCCCATCAGCAAGGAAAGTTCTAGAAACCTCAAAGGAATAGAAAACAAAATCCTGAAGCCAATGCCCTGTGACACAGAAAGAGAGAGAACTAGTGTAATGTCCCATAAGACTAGAGGAAGAAAGAGATTCAGGAACCCCTACAACCAGCCTGAGGCAGCTGGGAAAGACTCAGACCCTGGCTTTTTTTCTCTTGCTCAAGCCGGAAGGCTAAGGGCCACTGAGACCACAGAGCAGTGCAGGCCACAGCAGAGCAGGAGCCATGAGTTTGGGCTGCCAGCAGGCTTAGGCTCTCACCGACATCTCAGACCAAGCCTCCTCTCTCTGTCATTCCTGAAGCTTGCTACATTCTACTGAATTTCAGTGAAAATGAATTTCATTTACAAATGACATGGCTGGGGATTGTTTGGGAAAGTGGGAAAAGGCAGGCTTCCCAGTTCACTGGGGTACAGACACTGTAGCTCGTTATCTTCATGATCAGCTCCGTGCTCAGAAGAAAAGTGTGAGTCTTTTCTGCCTGTGTTCCAAATGCTTTTTATACTCTTAACCTACTCTGGCACTGCTCTCAAAAGCGTGTATTTTTAGGCTTCTGGGTAGAAAAGATTGTGGGTTCCTGTGCGAATAACTTGTTTCGAATCAAACAGAGAAGAAACCAGGATGTTTCTGAACAATGCAAGGACAGAACCTGCCTCCTCGAGTCTATTACAGCATCATTTCCCTTTGATTTCCGTTTCTCCTGTGTAACCCGCGTGCTTTCTGTGTGATCCTCCAGAATCTCCTGTCTGATTAAAGAGTCTCCCTGCTCTTCTTCATGCTTCGGCCAAACACTTTTGTGAGAAATCTGGTAACTCTTGCTCTGTTGAAGCCATTAGAATTCGATGTTTTTGTCTCTGATTGCCAGTTCTCAGAAAGCAGCCGTGTGCCAGAAAAGTTTGAACTGGATCCAAAATGTGCACGCCATGTAGCTTGGGAAAATTTAGCAATTAAAAGCAGCTAAAACTAAGCAATTTATGACTTACAGATGTCAATTTATGACAGAAATCATGGCGTATATTGTACCAGCAAAGTGACATTTATTTGGTAATTAATGATTAAAACAGCAATTTCCCAATGTTATTGGCCACCTGGTGTCTGGTGGCATTTAGAGAACTCTTCGTGTGCTGTCTCCCAGGCTGGGAGAACTGGATCTACCCCATCAGTGGAGCCATGTCCCCAACAAGGAGCCCTCTGCTCTGTGCTCTTCCTCTCTGCTGTCCCTGAGTGCTCCCACAGCACATTAGCCAACTCTGCAGTTTATGTCCATTTCTGCCTCCAAAATCCCTTACAAATGTTTGCTGAATAAATGACCACAAAATAGATTAATGAATGCTTCAATTCCATTAGAAGCAAAAGCCAAAACACATATACGAAATTCAGGATAATAACAGTCTTTGCAGGGATCACATGTACTCATCCCATTTCCCCTGGAGACAAACTTCCAGCTGGACCAGAACTAATGGTCCTGAGAGCCCCTCTGCTCCTCCTTTTCACTCTTCCTCCTCTCAGAAAACCTATTGGTTGATTGAAGAAAGGTGTTGCTAACAGTCTACATCCCTCACAGAGCACCAGGCAGGACAGCAGCCTCCTGGGGGGCTGAGTGCACCACTTTGTGGCACAGGTGGGCACACGCCTTGGTCCCAGGTTCTCTGCCTCCTCTTACTCACTTCTGAGGGGCATCAGCAGCAGGTCTGCCACTCACATCTCTATGTGCCCCAAGGAGGTGCAGCAAGGGAAACCCCAGGCAATGTGTCGGCCTTGGATTTCACACAGCACATCTGACCTCAGAGCACACCCAGAGAGCTCCAATAGGAACGCTCCTTGGCCCAAAGATCAGCTCTAGAGATTTAGAGCTCCTTTTAGCCATTGCACGCAACGCCACTCTTAGGGAAGCATACATAGGTGCAGTCCCTAATCCTTTCTTGGGTCAAAGTATGTAGTAATCAGCTATGAGGGAAGAAATACTAGGTCCATGGGTCCCCAAGGCACCCTGTGCTGACAGAGGAAAGCTGCCCACCCACAGTTCCAGCTCTCGGTCTCCATCCCAGTCTATAGCACCCTCTCCGTACCATCTCCATGTGCTCCAGTCCTTCTAAGGTCACGCACATATACTCTAGCATCCAGCCAGCTGCCCCACCCTATGCTTTTCACACCAAGTTTCAACAACCACAACTCAGTCTTCCTTTCCAGAAATCATACACTCAGTACCTTGTTTACCAGACAAACTAGCCAGTGTCAGCCCTACAGGCTCCTTGTCAGATCCAGGACCACATCATCCCCCTTCCTCAAAGGGGATCAGGAGGTTCCCTCCCTTGAGAGAAGAAGCCTAAGAGAAAGATATGTAAATCTGGACTCACAGCAATACTTTCCAGAGGACAACTTCCTTTCCCTCTCTTCTCTATTTTATTTTCAAACCACTATATAAAATTTCATTGGAAGTCTTGCTTTAGAAGCTAGTATAAAAATTTGTACGTTGCAAAATTTTCATTGAATGAGAACAGTAGACACACTGATGTGACTTATTAGAAATACCAAAGCAGCCAGGGACATAGGGTAGGGTGGGGTGAGAGAGAATATGGTGGTGACCATGAGGGGAAGGATGAACTGAGAAAGAGAGCATCCTTCAATTCATTTGCCTCGGTTTGACTCTGACCATTCGCATCATTATTCATTTAATAATAAGTAAAGAATAACTACATTAAAGGAATTTTTTAAAAATAAGGTACTTGACTTTAAGTCCCTAACCCACAAAAAACTTAATTGACGGACACATAGCTCTTTGAATTTCACCAAACAACGTTACCAAAGAATACTTATACTAAAAACACCAACCAAGGAAGAAGGAAGATATTCACTTAAACAAATTGCTTTCTCTTTAAAAACTACACAAAAATTGAATTGTTCATTTATATTTTCATTTTAGGGGCTGAACAGTTGTTTCAGACTCTAGGCCATTTGCTTCCTGTAAGCCAGTTTGCAAAGACTGGTGGTTGATGAAGCCCAAGGTGAACCTGTGCATTTTTCACTTGGCTTCCAGAGTGATCTAAGCGTGCTTTAAAGCAATGTAACTGACACTGACAGAAGAGGTAGTCTGGAAGATCCAGTTTAATCCTGTATGAACAGGTGTGAGAGATCTGGCCATCTTTAAGAGTCTTTCTAGCTCTAAGGTTCCATGATTCTTTAAGTGTTGAAAAAAGCAAGAGTAGGCATAGTGGTGCGCACCTGTAATCCCAGCTCTTAAGAGGCTGTAAACAGGTGGATTACTACATGTCTGATCTAGCAGTGAAGCCCTCAGAACTCTGTAGAACCTTCCCTAAAAGTATGCAGAGAGAGAGAGAGAGAGAGAGAGAGAGAGAGAGAGAGAGAGAGAGAGAGAGAGAGAGAGAGAAGACTCATCTCATTCCTTAATATGTTCAATGAATAACTTTCCTGGTGTCCTTTGGTAAAAAGGCAGCAACATCCATACCAATCTCATAAACATATCCTGAAATGAACAACTCCTTTGAAGCAGAAGTATTCATTCTGCTGCTGGATTTATAAAGGGAAGATCACACCATCCAGGTGCCTAACTAGTTTCTTTCTATTTTTCAGACATCAGCTAGCGTAAGAAAGTCAATTAGTTTGGACAGAAGAAAAAGTCATCCAAATAGGAAGATGTGAAGCCTCATAACTTAGGTACAGGTGGCCTTGGGCCTAAGCCTGCTATTTCTGCCTCTACGGATCCCTGAGTAATAGGCTGGTTGGGAGGAGCCCTTTCCTTTGACTTAACTGAAGGGCACAGTCTCCTTTCTCAAAGCAAGTGGAGAATATTTTTGGTGATTCCTCTTTTAGTTTCTTAGAACTGTCCTAATAAAGGTACCACAGGCTTATGGCTTACACCACGGAAATTTATTTCACATAGTTCTGAAGGTCAGAAATCCAATATCAAAGTGTCAGCGTGGCGGGATTCTTCTCCATTCTCTTTGCTTGGCTTGTAGAAGACCATCTTTACTCTGTGTCTCTAAGTGGTCTACCTCTGTATGTGTCAACCAAAATCTCTTCTAAGAACACCAGTCATATTAGAGTAGAACTCACTAATAATGTTGTGCTAGCTTGATATCTTTTATAAACATTATGTCTCCAAATGTAGTCACATTCTAAAATCTTAGAGATTAGGACTTCAAAACACAAATTTAGATAGGGGAGCATACCTTAGAATATAAGAGAACTTTGATTAATTCTCTTTGTATTGATACTCAGAAAGCCAGTGATGATAAGCTCAAGTACCTATGTTACAGAGTAATAGTATCACAAAGCTTTTCTGCTGGACGGCTAAGAATGTAAGTTAACAGACCAAAAATTGGAGAAAAAGAAGGGCTATAAGGATAGCCAATAATTTGGCCCTAGCCCTTCAAGGCCAATAAAGACCCAGGATATAAGGGAACCTGTGCTGTAATATCCTATAACTCAGAGGTGTGCCAAATTTCCTGGTCAAGGAGATTATGGGACCTCAGAGGAAAGGGATGAATGAACTGTGCTGCGTCTAAGGAGAGTCACCCAGAGAAAAACAATCTCTCAGGCTTTCACAGAAAGCAAAATGGCCAAGCAATGGCCGTGACTCGTCCCATAGGCTGACACTAACAACAGTTCTACAAAGTACTGCCTATGGCCCCAAAGTTAATCCTGAGGAGATTTGACCCTGGAAGATACAAAAATAAATAAATAAATAAATAAATAAA
>PVJA010029567.1:0-20377 GCA_004027025.1 Myocastor coypus
CCAGCCAGCGAGGGTGGGAACTAAGCGGGAAAGGTTTGAGGCAACACCCCTCATGCTCCCACCCGGGGCCCCAGGCCAACGGGGAGAGAGGAGCGATGAAAACCTTGCAGAGATTCCTTCCTGCTTCCCTTAGACACCCCAACAACCACGCTGACAGCACGGCCCTGCACACCTCCGGATCTTTCCTTTTCCCGGCCTGCGGGCTGCGCTGCCCTTGCGTGCTCTGCTTCACGCTGGAGGTGGCGGTGGCAGGGAGAGGGAGGATGCCGCCGCCGCCGCCCTTTAGGGGGAAGAAAGGGCTCTGCCTCCTCCCTTTCGGAGCAATAAAACTTTCTCTTTCTCCCTGTCTCTGTGTGTGTCCAGTAAACCCCAATTACGCCGGCGGGGAGCCCAAGCGCTCCCGGACCGCCTACACCCGCCAGCAGGTCCTGGAGCTGGAGAAGGAATTTCACTACAACCGCTACCTGACTCGGCGCCGGAGGGTGGAGATCGCCCACGCGCTCTGTCTGTCCGAGCGCCAGATCAAGATCTGGTTCCAGAACCGGCGCATGAAGTGGAAAAAGGACCACAAGTTGCCCAACACCAAGATCCGCTCGGGTGGCACCGCAGGCGCAGCCGGAGGGCCTCCCGGCCGGCCCAGTGGAAGCGCCCCTGCGCTCTAGCGGGTCCCCCAAACTGGAGCTGCAGATGTGAGGGGCGGGAGTAGGCAGCAAACACGGATGGGGTACAGGGGGTGCAGGAAGAAACCCCAAAAGGCAATCTGCCCTCCCCTTATTCCATCTGTACATGAATAGACGCAGAGAAGAAGGGGTAGAGGAGCTTTATTTATAAAAATGACAATAGGGAACCGGGCCAGGCGCGCTCCCCCAGGCAAGATCCAGTCTCTGGCCTTCTTCCTTTAAAACAAGAAAAGAAAAAGGAAGAAGGAAGAAAGAACACGACAGAAAGAGAAATAGGAGGAGACTGCAGCGCCTCGTTTTCAGCTTTGGCGAAGATGGATCCACGTTTCATCTTTAATCAGGCCAGGCCCGGCCCATCTGTCTTGTTTACTCTGCCGAGGAGAGAGGAGAGGACGGCCTCGGTGGCGACCATTACCTCGACGCTCGCTAACAAATGAGGCCCAGCCAGGCCTCCTCGGCTGCTGGCGCTGCTGGAAGACGGCCTGCATTTTCTTTCTTTGTCCCCCTCCTGACACCCATCGAAAGCACCCTGTGACTGCTACATAGCACAGTGTTGTGGCCACGGTAACACACACACACACACACACACACACACACACACACACACACACACAGCCGTTGCTCTTCCTCAGTGCCTGTCCATAGAACCACTGACTGCTCACCCCTTCCACCTCAGGGGTGGAGAGGGAACAGAAGGATGAGGACCGGGTGGGGAAGGGTGGCCCTGACGACACTGATGCAGGTGGGGAAAGTGAGTCTAAGGATTATAAGAGTGACCCAGACCCCATGTTTAGCAGGGGCCAGCTTGTGGGGCTGGGCAGGACCCCCTGGCCAATCTGGAGTTGTACAGCAGAGACTCCTGTCTTAGACTGAAAATGAATGTGAAACTAGGAAATAAGCTGGGCCATCCCGCTCAGGGAGGCTGATGCGAGAGTCTGCTCCCAAAGCTTATCATCGTTGCATTGTTTATTATTATTATTGCTATTATTATTGTTATTATTATTGCTATTATTTTATGTCACGTGCGTCCTCTCTCCTGTTCTTTCTGACATTCCAAGCCAGGTGCCTTCCTCCCTGGGGGTGGGGGCGGGGCGCCTGAGTCTAGAATCTTTCATTGGTGTGAAAATTTGTGTCCTGTACAGAGTGACAATAGAAATAAATGTTTGGTTTCTTGTGATCATCTTCACATCCGTGTTTTTGTTGGAACCTCCATGTAAAGATGTGGACAGATGCCACTCTGTGTGTGTGTGTGTGTGTGTGTGTGTGTGTGTGTGTGTGTGCGCGTGCGCCAGGCCCCCTTGTGGGTTTGGCTGCCCATCCTATGTGGTGCAGTCGCCTCCCTGCCCAGCCATCCCATGGGAATTTCTGTCTCAGAGGATTTTAGATTGTGGTAGCTGGTTTATTTCCCATTTGGGATGGGTGTGTTTTATTTGGGGCTTTTAATTTTTCCCCTCCCATCCAAAAATGGATTGGAAGAACTGGGAGGGCCGATTCCAGTCCCCAGTGGGGGGAAATGTTTCATGGTAGGGCACAAGAGGTTTAAGTATGGCAAAGCCTTTCATATCGTGATTTTATTTGTCATAAGCAAGTAAAATGCGGTTAAGCTGTCTCCTTCTAGACAGCTCTTTGGTTATTAAAGTTCTGAGAGAGAAGATTCTAGGAGGTGGCCTCTTTCCTCCCTGCCTAAGAAGGTACCGCTTTCCTCTGAGGTGTTTAAGGCTTTAATGAGTCTAATTTTTTGCACAGATGTTTCTGGGTGTTTGCAGGTTTTCAGAGTATTTTTATATTACAAAAGAGCTAGCCGGTGCCATAGCTCAAACTCTGACAAGCAAATAGATAATCAAGAAGACAAATGGCCTCTTTTGTGAAGCCCTGCTCCTGTATTAATTTTCATTTTCTTTCTCATAGAAAGTATGGAAAGTACGACTGGGGGCCAAATAGCTTTGTGCGTCTGAGGTCCCAGTCACCCTAGAATGGAGTGGGGGAAGGGGGAAGCGGCGCAGGTGACCCTCAAAGCTTGGTCAGTCTTGGGCCTCTTGCTGAGATATCTATAAAGTTCATGCTGGAGCCCATGGTCTCAGGTCCCGCGGTGGGTGGTGGTCCAGGGTGACGACCATACCACTGCTGAAACGAGTGCCCCCGGTGTGGTGCTCTGAGGACATATGCTGATAAAAGTGGGGAGGGTTGTGGGTTTTTTTTTTTTTTTGTCCTTTCTTTCAGAAAATAAAAAAAGAGTCAATCTCATGCACATGGATTATTGTTACTTATTTTGTATTTCTCAGGTTTGTCCTGATGATGGTGATTGGAGGCTGGGTAGGGCCAGGCAAAGGACAGGCCTGGTGTCCCCAGCACGGAGAAAGGGTGGTTGAATTGTTGGTTTATAGACAGCTTGGAGATTAATAAAGCAAAGCAAAGCAAAACAAAACAAAACAAAAATCACCGGGGCCTAAAGGAGGCTGAGAGGGTGAGTTTTGTCTCACTGGCATTGCTGTATGATATTAGAGATGCAAGGAGCCCTTAGTTGAGGGGGAAAATCGTTCTTAAAAAGCATACACACCCCCAGGAATGTCTCTAAAGAACTAAATCAAAGCTGCTCCTTGGAAGGCATGAATAGAATTTTTTTTTTTAAAAAAAAAGATTTCTATGGAGCTTAAAGTTCACAGCCATTCTGTGTAGACAAGAGCTAAGAAAAATGTGAGAATTATACAGAAAACCATTAATCACTTCTTTTCTTTAAATACGTACCCTCTCTCCTTTGTTATTATTCAACAGCAAATCTCCGCAGACCGGCTGTTGGGGGAAAAAAGTGTTAGCCGACTCTCCCAGATCTGCAAGGGGGAGAAAATGTGGAACCCTGAAGTTGAGAACTTTTTTCTCTCAGTTTGGAAGAAGCCGCTCGTCATGAATGGGACCGGCGGAGCTCTGGGCAAGAGGAGGCGAGAGTCGCAGAGGTAACAGAGCCCCGGCCTGGGCTGGCGTTTTTATTTTTTATTTTTTGATCGTTTTATGAGCTCTTTTCACAAGTGACAGAAGAAATGCTCTCTCGCCTCCTCTCTCTCTTTTTTTCTTTTTCAACTATCTTCGAGGGGTTTTTATGGTGGACAGTTGGTCAGATGCGCTCTTTTATGATGACTGATGTTTGGGTCAGAGGTGGCCTGAGTCTGACACCTGGAGACTATTTGAACTGGTCCGGGATGGAGGTGTTGGGGGCCCTTGAAAAACCCCAGATGAGGCTGTTTGGGAGGTGGACCCGAAGCCAGCCAGCGCTCTTCTGGATAGGGGGAGGCAGGCTGTGTGAGTGGGAAGAGCCAGCGAGCCAGGGTGGCTTTGTGTGTCTTGCGGCTCTCCTGAGGCGCGTGTGTGCTTGGTGCGTTCCTGGGATTCTGACTGTCTACCCTGGGGACCCGTGTCCCCTCCGCCTGTTTACAGCCAGATGTCACTGCTACCTCCTGGAAAAATGGAACCCAGTTCTCTGACGGAACACCCCAGCCTTGGAATGGGTATAAGGGTTGCTTTCCGTTTTCTTCTTGTGTGTTGCTTGAGATCGGAGAAGATCTGTGCTCTGGTGTGGCTGGAGCAGCCACCAGGGCAGGGTGCAGGCTGCTCTTCCGCTTGGCCCCTTTCCTGGAGGCGCCGTCCCTCCATCCGGTTCGGTTTCCTCCCACTCTCCCGCCTTGGGAGGTCTGGTCTCTTCTCTGGGCCCGGTTGTGCAGGCCAAGGAGTCACTGGGCTCTGCCTCAGACCTGAGGCCTCTCAGCGTTTAGAGGCAGGAGGCTGGCAGCAGAGAGAGAGAGAGAGAGAGAGAGAGAGAGTTCATGGAGAGGCCACGTTTTCTAGGCGATTAGCTCAGTATTAGAACCACAAAATGACCTCGGAAGCCCCTTGACCTCTGTGAGACTGGACATTGTGCTGGCCCCTGCCTCCTGCCCAGGAGGGAAAGTCGCACCTCTGCAGGGAGGGGTCCCTGAGCTGTCCTGGGTTCCATCTTCTCCCTTCCCCTCCTACCCACTAACCTTTCCATTCCACGGTAGCCTGGAATTCCTGGATGATTTTTCCATAACTGTCCCTCAGAGGAATAAAACAGCTAGTCCAGATGATGTCCCCTACGCGGGTGGCAAGCAGGTGGCCCATGCAGGGTGCGGGGTTCGGGGTGCTGGACTCTGTGCACAGTCCCTTCCCTAGGCCTGGCTGCAGCAGCTCCCAGCCCCTCCCTGATCAGCTCCAGCCCCTTCCTAGGCTCCCCTGGAGGGAATTCGGGGAAGATCGGCGCGAGGGGCTATGGACGCCATAGAGAGTTGTACAGGCCCACTCCTCGGGGCTCCGGAGGGCCAGAGGAATAGGCTCTTGGGTTTATGTTCCAAGGAGTTGGCTCCCACCATGACCGAATGATCCTTTGCTGTCCTCCCTACCCCGTATCCAAGACCACAGACTCTCAGCTGAGTGCCTGACATTCCTTTGTTTAGGAAGCTGTTGCTCTTATCACGTTATCCTGCTCCGCTGTTCCCAGACAGACCTGCCTCGGCTGCCCCAGGTGCACGAGCGAGATACCTCACTTTCTCCCCAGAAGCCACAGAAATGGGAGAAGGGTGGCACCGGCTTCTCCCCTCCCCTCCCAGGGCCAGCTCTGCAGCTCGAACCAAAGTTTGCAGCAACTTTTATTTTTTTTATTTTTATTTTGTGGGACCAGGGTTCGAACTCACGACCTTGCACTTGCCCAGCAGGCACTTGTGCCTCGGAGCTATCTCCCCAGCCCCAGTCTATTTTTTTTTTTAGAATTTTTTATTTTATTTTATTTATTTATTTATTTATTTCTTGTTTCAGAACCTTTGCTTGTTTCACTCATTTTTATGGAGGGCTCAGCCCACCCCGAGGGCAGGGCTGGCGCAGCATGTGGTGCCTGGGGATCGAACCGCGGTCCCTGAAGCCGCCCAAGCTTTCCCAAGCAGGCGCTTTAGACCACTGAGCCATCCCGCCTGGCCCTGCAGCAACTTTTAATGTGGAGTGATGGGTGAGAGATCAGGAGGAAGTCTGCACCCACCACACAGAGCACCTTCCCAGATTGGTATTCTGGTTGCTGCTTCTTAAAAGTCCACACCAGCGGGGCATCTTTTTAGGAGCTGGAGGAGAGGCTGATTCTAGCTGGGAAGAGGAATTGCTCCTCTGGAGCTAAGAATAGGAGTGACAGGGCCTTGCTGCGTTGTGTGTGTGTGGGGGGGTGCTGGTTTGCATTTCGTAAATTATTTCATGTCAGTTGGACCATGGGTCCCACAAGAAATAACTGGAGTGATCAGAAAGTCTTCTCTGTTTCCCTGGGTGGCACACATGCAGGGGCTGGAGGCCTCAGGAAGGAAAGGGGTAGACAGAAAGGCAAATGGGCTCCTTCCTGAAATATTAGGGCCTGGGGAAGGTGTCTCCTTCCTTACCTAGGAAGGCAGATCACCCAGTCGAGGGCCCTCTGTAGGCCCGAGTGACAAAGAACCAGTTGCTGGGGACTTTAGTAACTGCCCTCTGGGATGTGAGAGTTAGCAAAGGAACCCGGAGGGTGACAATAGATGAGGAAAGCTGGGGACTCAACGGAGGGCTTCAGCCACACCGCCCCCACAGCACAAGATCTTTATTTTTCCTTATTCCAAACCCCCAGCCTTTTGCGAGCTGCCGGCTGGGTCCTCCTCTCTGGCTTCCCGAGCCTGCCACCTGCCTGCCAGGTGGGGCAGAAGGGACCCAGAGCCGGTAGTGGGCCTCCCTGGAAAGAGCAGGCTGATGAGAAGGGATCCGTTGGAAAAGCAGGTTGGGAAGATTCCCAACGTGAGTTGAGCGCTGACGGATTTGTGATCCGCCATAAAACCAGCGCGTTCAGATTCGTAAATCAATCTCGCGTCTCCCACAGTCTAAACGTTCTCTTTATCGGCAGCAAGAAAAGTGCTCACCTCCCTCGCTCCGCGGCTTGTTTATTTGAACGTGGACATTCCCAGGGTCCGAAAGGAGGGCGGGAGTGTGGGGCGTTTGGACAGAACTTGCCCGGGTGGCTTCCAGTCATTTGGCTGCTCTTGTTCTTGTCCTTAAAAAGATTTTCTGGGTTCTGAAAATGACTCTCTCTCTCTCTCTCTCTCTCTCTCTCTCTCTCTCTCTCTCTCTCTCTCTCTCTCTCTGACTTTAGTGTTTGTCTTTAGGGGGCTATTTTTAATGAATTTGTAGCCAGGATCTCGCAGGGAGCTGTCTTCACAGAGCCAGAGCAGGGCCAGGCCCAGCAATCAGGACCGAGCTGAATTCAGTACCAGTCTGTGTTTTGTATCGGGACAATCAAAGCCGACCACCTCCCCTACGGAGTCTGGGCCCTGCTGGCGCCCCTACCCTGTGGGGAGGGGCAGGATTCCAGAGCCTTCCTGGAGGACCCCATGCAGCTACCAGAACCCCCCCTTTCCAGCTTCTTTGGGGTTTCTTATGGTGACGACGAGGCCCCCTCTTTGGGGGGCGGGGGGAGGGGAGCTTTCTTCCTATCGTCAACCAGTGGAGGCCCTGGCTCCTGCATCCCCAGCTTCAAAGCTGTCTGTTCTCCCTAACCCCAGAGCCAGCCCTGAAGCAGATAAGCCGGAATGTGCCGGCTGGGCCTTCTGAGGAATGTCTCTTCGGCTTCTCTTTGCTCTCCTCAGTGCTGCTCACGGTGGGCAGGCACAGAACCGGATTGTGCTAAGACCTTGGGAAGTTTGGGGGTTTGATTTGAGGTTTTGTTTATATTGGAGTCTGAGGCCTGTGGGTGGCTTTCTCTCTGTAACCCTTTAACACAATGTCTTACACACACACACACACACACACACACACACACACACGCACATAGATCAGACTGTATCATGTGCTGCTCCAAGTCCGGGGTGCTAAGGAACACCTGGGAATAGGCACCCTGCTTCAAAGCTTTCCTTCCTGGCTTAGTTCTCCTGCTGCCTTCTTGGTGTGTTGGGCCCAGGAACCCAGATGAGGGTGTGACTTGGGGGTGACAGAGGCTGGTGTCCACTTCTTTTGTGTAGAAAGCATCCTCTTGGCTCTTTGTCTGTGGCGCCTGTGTTCAAATAGTCGCATCTGGCTTCCTGGGGTAGCAGCACCTCCAGGAATCCAAGTCCCCCTGGTGGCTACCCTCAACTCTGGAGGCCTCTTCCCTGTTTCCTTCTCCTGCCAGCGAACTACAAAAGCTCAAGAAGAGAACTGCAGCGCATAGGCCCATTCTTGACCCATGTGTAATAAGGACTTAGGAAGTGCTCCTTTTCAAGTGGGTCCCTTTAGAAACCTTGTTGGCTATTTTGGAAGAGGGGGAGTGCGTCCCACTAAAATACATACCCCGAGAGTGGGGAGAGAATAGAGTTGGAGGGGAATCTTGATCCTAAAGGACACAGACACGAGAATCGGAAACTGAGGAGAACAGGGGCTTGGAGAGGGGCTTGGCGCCCACCCCACCCCCACCCACCCTGCAGACTATTTCTGCACCTCCACGAACTAAGCAGAAGCAGGACGAGAAGGGAGAGGAGAGAGGTGGGCTGTGGGTAAGTGTGTGTTGGGGGGCAGGGAGCCGGACTGAGAAAGGCAGGGGTGTGCGTGTGGGAGAGAGGGCACCTGGCTTCTATACCATTGGTGGGCTGGGGGGGGAACCTATTTTGCAAGAAAATTTCTCCTCCTGAAGGGGAAGGTCATAGTGGTCCTTTGAGCTTGAAATCGAAAGACCCCCTTCCCCCGGTCACGTGATTCATTAAATAATTAATGCCGAGGTTGCAGAATAGATATGTATTCGTCAGGAAAATCGCAGGCTCCGTCTCCCTGTTTCTGACGTGCCATTCAACTGTCCTTTGAGAAACAAGCCTGTACCCCCAGAAAAAAAAAAAGAGAGGGGGAGAGAGAGGGAGAGAGAGAGGGGGAAAGAGAGAGAAAGAGAGAGAGAAGGAAAGAGAGACAGCAATAAAAGAACCCCGCAGCTGGAGCCGCACCGTGGGCTGGGGTATTGTAAGTAGAAGGAGTTTCTCACCTACCGCGTCTTATATGTCCATGTAAATTTATTGTTTGTTATTAATGTTATTGTCGTAAAATGTGACAAATAGCCATCTTCATTTCCTGCCATTTCTCTTCACACGGTGTGAGATTTTAGGAGTACACCTCTTCTCTCCCTCTCTCCCTCTCTCTTCCAACCTTTTTCTTGATTTATAGCAATATGGGTGTCAGCTTCTCCTCGGCCCGGCATGCCAGCCATTGTGTGTGCGTGTGCGTGTGTGTGCGCGCAACTGTGTGTGTTTGTGTGTGAGTTGTGTTGTTTATGGCCATGTCTCCGATAAATCATTTCTCAAGGAAAATGATGTGCGAGCCTGACTGGTTCTGTGGCCGGACAGAGCCGCGCTCTCGCAGGCACTTCCTTTCCCTCCTCTCTGCGCGGGAGTTGGGGATTTCAATTTCCAGTAATAGATCAACAGTTAATATGAAAGCTCTATAGCTAGAGGTCTTAAATTACAGCATCTGCGATCATCAATTAAGGCGAGATTTGTATAAATTTGGTAAACCAGAAATGCCTCACTGGCATAGAAACCCATTCAAAGACCACAACCTACTATAAAAAATTCTATTTGGGAGCCCTCCAGAGCCAACATTCTTGCACTGAGGAGACCTTGAATGTCTGGCCATTGTCCTCTAGGAGTCTGGCTTCTCCCGCTCTCTGGCCTAAGTGAACCAAACCCAACTCCAAAAGCCAAGGCAGGTGGAGCTGGATGAGGAAAGGACTGGGTTTGCAAGCAGATTTTTGGAACCGATGTGGACCCCATTAAAGTCCTATGTAAATGTCATGGGATGAGCGTGATCAGCAGAGTACTGAAGCTTCCTTTGCAGGTCTGCTGTGGTGGTGTGGGGTGGAGAAGGAGCCGCCTGAACTGGGGGACACCTTGGGGACTGGCAAGGGCTGAAGGGCAAAGAGAGACGCTGAGAGCCCCACTCCCCATCCTCTGGCTAAGAAAACAAGGAAGTGAATTCACACCCCGGGAGCCTTCCTTCCACCTCCTGAAACAAAGAAAAGTTTCCTAGGCAGTAAGAGATGCTCTGTGTGTTGGGGCTAATGGGGGGTGGGAGAAGCTCTCTGAAGTTTTTACTAGAAATGTTCTAGGAATCCATGGGGGTGATCCTGGAAAGTTGGGGGGTGCTCAAGGACACTTGAGCCCTCCTCTTTCCAAAGAGGGGGCCACAGGGTGCAGTTGAGGAGGGGGAGAGAGCTTTTCTCCAGGATTTCTAGTGGTGGTCACAGGAGCTGGTCAAGAGCAAAGCCAGAGGTGATGTCTGGGGACAACCTGTGCTGTGTCCCCAAGTGGTGACAGGGATGAGTAGCAGAAGTCCAGCTCACTCTGGCTGGAGCCAGGCCAGCTGACCTGATAGCCACTGTTATCTGTGCTACTTCACTAGGTCTGCTAGTGTGAAGAGCGTGCCTGGTCCGGGTGCTAATTATTCATGGCGTTAGCCTCCTCACCGCGGACCACCCTTCCTGACTGCCACACACTGTCACTGCTCTGTGTGGGTGCTGGGCCTCATCCTCCTTAAGAGGAGACTGGTGCGAATGTGATGGGCAGAGCCCTTGGAGGGGCTGAGGAAAACACTCCCAAAACCTAAGAATAGGAGCGCCAGAACCTCCTGTCCCATTGCCCTTGGGTTCTTGAGTGTTGGGATTCTCCGCCGTCTGTTTGGGAGGTGAGAGGTTCCACTCCTGGGACAGGAGGTGTGTGGCAGCCCACCCGCAAGCAGTGCTTCAGAATTTAGGCCGGAACTCTTGGAGCCTGGGGGTGGAGGAGGATCACTTCTTCCTTAGGAAGCAGGAGGAGTGGAGACGGGAGAGAGAGGGTAGAATGGTTTGTGTTAGCTTCTGAATTCAGTCAGCTTGGGAGGGTGGGGGACAAAAAGGGGAGTTGGAAGATCTGGTCTTAGGACCAAGCCAAAGCGGCAGGGGATTAGGGGGAGCAGGTCGCACTGGGCCTGTGACCCTGGTGGCTTTTCCTGTTCACTCTCCCAGCCCCCTCTGGGCCTTTGTCTCCTGTAGCTTTGGGGACGGGAGGTGGCACTGATACCCCTCCTCCTCCCTTTCCCCAACTGTACACTGAGGTCCCCAAGAGACAAAGCAGGGAGAGAGACCATCCCTGGCCCACTATTATCTCTCAGCCACTGGTCCTCTTCCTTGTCGCCCTATGTGAGGCCTGATGCCATCTCTGCAGGCACCTAGGCCAACCCCCAATCAGCAAGCTTGAGAGACCTGTTTGTTTGTTTTTCTTTTTAAATGTTTATTGGCACTTGGCTCCTTCTCCCTCTCCCTCTGGCCCCAGCACCCCATCTCTCTGACCTGTGTCTGTGTCCTTAGGGGAGAGCAGCAGAGATGCCTGTGGGGATTACAGCGTGTGCCCATGGGCAGGCTGCGCAGGCTTTGGTGGCCGAGGCATCTGACAATGAGGAGTGAGGTCCAGGATGAAGGATAAGGAGAGATACCAGAGACAGAAGCAGCAGCAGGCTCCCTTGTGGGCTTGGAGGTCAAGGCTGAGCCCAAGGGGACAGAGGGAGAGTGGGGGCAAAGGGCAGTCCCAAGGGAAGCAGGACTCAGGGTGCCCAGGCCTGAGCCAGCACACGGGGAGTGGAGCAGAAAGGAAGCCGCCAGCTCTGTTCCCTTCTCCCTGGAAGAGAATCTCGCCATGGCAGAGTGTGGCTTCCTCAGAGAAGAAAGGGTCCCCAGGTGGGGAGGACAGAGGTCCCTTCTCCAGGGACTCCAGGAGACCCAAGTCCTTGGTGACAGAGAAAGGCAGGGTATGGGAAGACAAAGGGGCTGTGAGAAAAACATACAGACTTCAGAGGGGGTTCAGAAAGGATGAGAAGGGGAGGAGGGGGAGACAGACAGACAGACAGGAAGGGAGGGGGGAGGGAGGAAGAAAGGGAGGGAAAGAACCCAACCAAGCCCCTTGGGGTGCAGACACTTGGGAGGCCAGGCGCTGTTTTTCTTAGCACACCCGGCTTTCTTTACAGGAAGCTACCCAGAGCTGAGGCCACCTCAGGGGGAGCCCCCAGAGGGGGTCCTAGGGGTGCTAGCTACCTCAGGTTCCTGGCAGCTGGGGTTCAAACCCTAGCGCCAGGAGACAGGCCTTTTGGGTCACCGCCTCCATGGCCACCACCCTAACTTAATCATGTTGGCCTGACTTCTCCGGCCCGCCCCGTGGGGAGGCGAAGGCCGCTCTGCACCTGGGCCTGGCGCGCTCCAGCCTCCCCGCCGCAGGGCGCGGGAGAGGCGCGGACCCTCCTTTTAGGCTGCTCGGGAGCTTTCGCCGCCAGTCCACATCACCTTTCTCCAGCCGCGGACTCGAGCCGCGGAGGCCTCCCTTCCTCCTTTCCTCCTCCCCGTCTTGCAGTGAGGAAAGGGCAAAAGGGAAAGTGCCTGGCAGCCTGCAGCCCTGGAAACCTGGAGGGACGGTGGCCCCAGCCGTCCCGCTCTGCCCCGCCGCTCCTGCGTGGCCCCCGCCGTCCCGCTCTGCCCCGCAGCCCTGCCGGCTCCCTCGCCCCCTCTCTGCCGGGTCGGACATATGGAACCCATTTCGCTGGTGACATTGAAGAGCCGCCTTCCGCCGCCGCGCCCCTCGCCTCGCCACTCGCCAGTCTCCCGCCCGGAGATTCGGTTCTGGAAGGCAGAACCGAGCTCCGGGCCAGGCGGGCCAGGCCTCCGCTGGCCCCTGCGGCCCAGGCGGGTCGGGATCCCGGCTTCTCCTGCCGGCGGGGCGCGCGCGCCTCGGACCCCCGAACAAAGCCGGGAGGGTGCAGGGCGGGGCAGGGAAGCCAGCCTCTCCCCTCGCAGGCGGCGGGGCGCTGCGGGCTGGGTATGCGGCCGACTGGCCCAGGCGGCAGCGCCCCTCGCGGGGCCCACGGTCCGGGACCTGGCCAGAGGCTCCATGCTCCCCGCGCCGCCCGCCTATCCACAGCTACCCACCTACCCGCAGCTGCCCTAGTGGGGCGCGCACAGGTGAGTGTGGGGTGCTGATCCGATCCCGGAGCTGGGCCTAGCTGGGTGGAGACCTCCTACCCTGGCTAGTCTGGGGTCCGGTGGGGAGAAAAAGACAAAAATAGGAGCATCTTGGGCAGGGGTTGCAGAGGTCCAGCCACCCGAGGTGTGGAGGTAGTGCAGGGTGCACAGGGTTGCGCTGGGATGGGGCAGGATTTCCTGCTGGGCAGGCCAGGGAGACGCTGGGGGCGGTGACCCAGGGGGAATCCTAGCTGTGGCTATGAGGAAAGTGTAAGGGGGCCCGGGAGGGGAAGGTCGGGCCGCTCCCACCGTCCTCCCGCTCCAGTTCCAGCCCTTTGGCACCTAGGACTTATTTGAAGCTGAGATCACAAGGCCTTGCGGGGAAGCTGGGTGTAAAGCCCAGAAGGTAGGGGAGGAGGTGATTTATGGCTTCGGAGAAGCTGTGTTTACTATCTGCCTGCTCTGGAAACCAAAAACCAAACAGAGCAGAGAGAGAAGCCCCTCTCCCCGGAGCAGGAGGCGATGCCAGGCGGACGGGAGGTGTCGCAGAGAGTTATTTTCCCAGATGGGAGCAGATATGGGGACTGCCCCTTCGCAGGCGGACAGACGCCGGGGTGATGGTGGCTCTGGCCGTAAGCACGGCGTGCAGACACGCACAGGCATGTAGGTGTGCGCGTGCTGGTGTGTGTGTGTGTGCAGGGCATTCAGGTTGAGAGCTGTCCGTCGTGTGTCTGTAGGATGACTTTTGCAGTAAACACACACCAGGAACCAGAGGGAGAGTGCGTGTTCTTTCCTCCTGGTACTCACGGAGGACGTGGGCCCCGCACAGTTTGCAGCCTCCTCGCTGCTCCAAGAGGAGGGGTTCTCCCCACCTGTGCTTTCCTCCCCAGCAAAGCCACACAGCAGAAGGCTGGCCCTGGCCCTGGCCCTGGCCCTGGCCCCTGCTCCTTTTGCCTTTCCGTGTGGGCTGCCTGCCCACGCAATCCACCCTTCTCTTGAATCTGCAGGTTTGCAGTGGGACACTAAGACATAAGTGAGGGACAGGGAGCGGGGCTAAGGCCCGAGTGGCGGGAGAGGTCAGGAGACTTGTGATTTAAGGTTCGGCCTTGGCTCAGTTGGGTCCCACTGTTCCTGCTCAGATTCTCCCCCAGATCTGTGGGGGAGGGAGCACAGAGGAGGAAGCGGTGCTGGAGGCTGAGGGTGGGGAGGAAAAACATCTCGAACCCCAGATAGTTATTTCCGCAGGCCAACTAGTGACTCTTGCGTTTCTGTCCAGACGCCTGGCTTTGCCTGGAAATTGTTTTGCATTAAATTTTCTCAGCCGCAGAATTATCTTTCCTCGCCTCCAGCTAAACTTGCGTTTTTTCACCAGACACTTGGGCCTGCACCAATGAAATCTGAGAGGAAGCGGCTGGGGCCTAAGTGGCCGTAATTTAATTGATTTTATCATAAATCATCAACTTGATGAAGAACCCGAGGTTTCAGTGAAGTAAATTGATATTAATGGGAGTTTCTTGAAATGCAAACTCGATGCATTGTTGGGGCATCTTGAGTGGAGGAGGTGGATTACAGGTTTCCCGAGAGCTGAGAGCCTGGGACCCAGCGGAGCTCTGAGGGGGTGGGCAGGGAAAGCCAGGGGAGAGGGGCAGCTGCGGGCAGACAAATTCCGGTTGCAGAACAGAGCAGAGAAGGAACTTTATTGGGAGAAGAGCAGATCCTGGCCCTGTGGATCATGCAGGCCAAGCCATGGGGGCGTGCTGGGCTGCAGCAGATGGGGGAGGGGAGGCATTTGGGGGGCCGGTAGGTGTGCGGGCAGTGGTTGGGGTCGGGTGAGAAGGCCGGGCTGGTACAAAGGGTGCATTGATGCTGGGTTAAAAATTGCCAGGTCAAAAGCTTCCTCCTCTAATTATACGAATTAATTATTTACTGCTCAGGTTGCTGTGTCCAAAAATAGCACTTTTGATTTGGTAATGAGGGTAGAGAATCACCCCCCCCCGCAGCTAAGTAGTAAAACCGTGGGCAGCTCCTTTGTGGTGGGAGGCCCCGGAATATCTGTGCTCAGCAGTAGGGGTACAGGCATCCCACTCTTTGGAGCAGGGGCTCTCATTCGCTCCCCATGCTGTGCACTACTGTCTGAACGCCCTTCTTTTATTTTATTTTATTTTATTTTTATTTTATTATTTTTTTTTGGCTTTTTGAGACAGGGTCTCACTGTGCAGTTCAGGCTGGCTTTGAGCTCACTTTTGTAGCCCAGGCTGGTCTCGAACTCGCAGCGATCCTCCTGCCTCAGCCTCCCAAGTGCTGGGATTACAGGCGTGCGCCACCACGCCCGGCTACCTTCTTTTATTTTAAATAAATTTTTTTAATTTTGTTTTTTTCTTGTTTCAGAACTTTTGTTTGTTTATTTATTTTTATGGCCAGCGCAGCCTGCCCTGAGGGCAGGGCTGGCGCAGCATGTGGTGCCGGGGATCGAACCGTGGTCCCTGCAGCTGCCCAAGCTTTCCTAAGCAGGCGCTTTAGACCCCTGAGCCATCCTGAACGCCCTTCTATTGCCTGTGATGAGCACTGTTTTCCCAGAAGCCCATGGAGCGCTGCTAAGGTCCAGCCAGAAGAAGCCTTTGTGCCCTTTAGCCCGGCCCCTCCCCTCCACACACACACACACACACACACACACACACACACACACACGCGCACGCGCGCGCGCGCGCGCGCTCTGGCTGTCCAGAAGAAGACACTGAGGCCTAAGGAGTGTCCTGCTTTAGCTCACACAGCTTAGCTGAACTGAAGCCTTCCCACCTCGCAAAGGCCTAGAGTTTGCCTTCCTTTGGGCCTCAGTTTGCAAGTGGGACTGGACACTCCCTGGGCCCTTCCCTCCCGCAGTTCCGTATTCAGGCGCCCCTCTGTGTGTTCACCCCTGTGGAGAGGTGCTTAGGAGCAACACTGTGTCTGTGTGTGTCCTGGAGGGAGGCTTGGTGTCACCTGGGGACAGAAGTGGGCTGGGAGCCCCTCTGTGGTATTGAGCTCATGTGTGCCGTGGGCAGGGGAGGACTGGCAGAGTGCAGGTGGGCTGGGCCCCAGAGGTTCCCCTCAGTCTAAACTGTTCCCCTCCTAGCCGGGCGTGGTGGCTCACGCCTGTAATCCCAGCACTTGGGAGGCTGAGGCAGGAGGATTGATGCGAGTTCGAGACCAGCCTGGGCTACAAAAGTGAGCTCAAGGCCAGCCTCAACTGCATAGCAAGACCCTGTCTCAAAAAGACAAAAAAAAACAAAAAAAACAAAACTGTTCCCCTCCTGAAGGTGTCCTGTGCTCATCAGAAGAGGGGCCTGACTGAAAGCAGCTAAGCTGATAGAAGGTGGTAGAGAAGTACTGACTAGCTGGGGGGGGGGACAGAGGATGGGGTTTTGGGGGGCAGGTCTAAGGAAGAGGAAGCTCAGGATCACCAGAGCAGGGCTCTTTCCCAGCATTTGAGATGTCTCCTGATTGGGCCAGAATTGGGGCTTCAGAATTTAGGGTGGGTTGGGGCCCTGGCGGGATGGCTCAGTGGTCTAAAGCGCCTGCTTGGGAAAGCTTGGGCGGCTTTAGGGACTGCGGTTCAATCCCTGGCACCACATGCTGAGCCAGCCATAAAAAGAAAATGAGTGAATAAACAAATAAAGGTTCTGAAACAAGAAAAAAAAAAAAGAATTTAGGGTGGGTGGCAGCAGGTGTGCTCCCCACACCCCACAGCCTTACACCGTAAGCCCTGACACCCTTGGGCTTTGGACTTTCTTTTCTGGGGTGGGGTGCCAGGGATTGAACTCAGGACCTGTGCTTGCCAGCCTAGCGCTTACACCGCTGAGCTATCTCCCTGGCCCTGGGCCTTCTGTTTCTGGGGCTGAGCATACACAGTTCTCTACTAGGTCTTCCCGGGGCAGTGGGGGCGTGAACACCGCATGACGGAGGGTCTCTTCTGTGCTCTTACTTTTCATGTCTTCCTGCGACTGGGGAGCGATGACGTCTTAAGGCAGTAGCCTCATTTGCAGTCACAGGGTGGGAGAAGGGAAATGCCCTGCGGCCTCGAGAGGGAGCAGAGGAGGAGGGTCAGGACTGTGTGGGCAAGTTGGATTGGATATGAATTTGGCCGGGCCAGGGGCGAGGGAAGAGACGGGCTTCATCTTTAGAAGTTGTCTCTTGGCTGATAATCCACTGCTCCAAACCCCACTCAAACCCTGATTTGGACAGAGGAAAGCACCAAGTGCTGGCTGGGACGCTCAGCCTCTGGCCCTGCCCCATTCCGACGTTGGAGTTTCCTGTTTGGAGGCCTCACACCGATTGGTCATTAATCCCGTGAGTTATTGTCTGCTAAACAGAGGTCACTGGAAGAGAGTCATGCAATCTGTCAGGACGGCTGGGGCAGCCACTTGCTGAGCACCAGGTCCGTCCTTCACCCTCTCCCTCCCGCTTCTCCTGGGACACCGCACCCCCACCCCACCCCACCCCACCTCCGAAGCCCTTGAGGACTCACTGCCTGCGTCCCTGGCCTCCTCCATCCTGTCCACCTCTGTCTCCACGCTTTTGAAGGCTGGGCCTTGCAGGCTGCAGCTATTTCTAGGTGAGGGCAGGCTCCCTGACTGGAGAAGGGGAGCTCTCCGGCCACCAAGGAGCCTGCTTGCTCGGCCAGCCCAGCCGCAATGGCCTGGGTCCCTCTTAAGAGGCCTGGCGAGTCACCGAGGCCCTGGCGGTGGCCACCCTGGCTTTTCTGTCTCCCTCCTGCATCCACTTAGTAGAGGGTAGCACCCCCCCCCACCTGGCGTAGGGGCAGCAGCACAGGGTTTGCCTGGCCATTGTGGTGGTCTCTTTCTTCTTTTGGTCCTTGGTCTGTGCTGTGGGACTACAGCAGAGGCGCCAGATCAGCTTCTTTCCAAGTCCCTTTGTTCCCTCCCACATTGTAGCAGAGGATGGAGAACTTAAACACCAAGAGCCTTCTTCATGAACATCCCCCTCACTCTGAACTCTTTCTGAATACTCAGGGAGATGGAGCCTTGGGGGGAGTTCATGAACTTTACACCACACCACAGCGGCCACAAAGTTGGACAGTAAAACTGGAAAAAAGTGGAGGATTCAGAACCCGATAAGGCCAGCAAGGAACAACTCACACACTGAGAGCCCCAGGCTCCCAGGCTCAGCTCCAGCCAGCACAGCCCGGAAACTGGGGGAGCAGAATCCCTGACCACCCCTCAAGACTGACCTCACAGGCTCCTTTGCTTTGGCTGAGAGAATTTTGGTTTGGTCTTGGATAGATTTTAAAGGGAGAGGGAAATAGTTGTGGTTCTACCAAGGTGTAGAAGTGTGGGGTGGGCAGCAGTTGGTCTCAGGGCTTGGGGGCACTCCTGGTCACCCTCAGTACAGTGCACCAAGTGGAGATGGTGCAGAGGGAATGCGGGAGCCAGAGTTCTGGTTCTGAGGAAAAAGAATAGAGGAGGAAAGGATATTTGGGAGGGGGACATTTTCCTAATGTTTACATTTATTATTAATTGTTTGCTTTTGTTAGTTTGTATGACTTAATCTTTATCCCAGTTTCTCTTTTTAGTCTCTCACATACACAGATTTTCATACACTCAGAGAGAGAGGGAGAGGGAGAGAGGGAGAGACAGACAGAGAGACAGAGAGAGAGAGAGAGAGAGAGAGAGAGAGAGAGAGAGAGAGGGTTACCCAAGTTCCTCTCCCTTAATCGAGGAAGAAATCTTTCTTTTCTCTAACCCTAAATCACAAACTCTTCCCTATATTTTCCCACACCCCAGAGTGTCCGCTCAGACTTCCCCCTGAAGTCCTCCACATCCTAAACTCCCTGCCCAAGTTCCTGCCACCCAGCCTTTGTCCCCTGAAGTTCCAAAGTCCCCTAACCTATAGGAACACTTCCAGTGAAAGGGGCACCCTCTCTCGCCTGCCAGCTTCGCCACCTGCTACCCTCCAGCCTGCCAGCCCCAGCCAGGGGGCAGCCAGCCTGCTTCCGCAGAAACCTCAGAGGGAGGAAGGCCAGGAACGGGCCAGGCTGGGGTGCTGGTGCCCTGAGGTGGCTGGAAAGCCGCTTCTCCCAGCACCCCTGGGGTGCATGGCCTCCAGGCTCTTCTGTTTTCTTGCTCCCCGCTTTTTTGAGTTGCACCTCACAATGCCCCCGGGCCTTGTGCGGCCAGAAAGGGCCACCAGAGCTCCTGGAGCCTGGGAGGGCTGGTCCTCTGTGTCCCTGGGGCACCTTTCCTCCCCAGGTGGCTGCACCCCCAGCCCCCTGCCCCAGCTGGCTGGGCGCCTCAGGGCTGTCTTTATTCCTCCAAGTGAAGTTGTGCACCAGCCTCTTTCTTTCTTTCTTTCTTTCTTTTTTTGTCTTTTTGAGACAGGGTCTCGCTGTACAGTTCAGGTTGGCCTTGAGCTCAGTTTTGTAGCCCAGGCTGGTCTCGAACTCTCACCGATCCTCCTGCCTCAGCCTCCCGAGTGCTGGGGTTACAGGCGTGCGCCACCACACCCGGCTTGCACCAGCCTTGCTTTCACCTCCACAGTGACCTTCTCTAGCCAGTATCTGTTAGAAGAACGGAAGGGTCTGAAGTGCACAGTTGACTTTTTCACTTCAGGGAAGCAAGAGTGTGGTCCAGAGATCCTGACCAGAGTCCCTCATCGGCCGGGCCCCAAGGGACTCGGTGTGTAACCCTGTAAGTCACCAACCAGTGTCTGCACTGGGGGGGGGGACCTAGGGCAGCTTCTCCTAGCCACATACTCACCCAGCCTTAAATTTTAGGGTCTCCTTAAGAGGGTCCTGGCTGGAGCCCCCACACTTCAGCAGGTTTGTCCGTTTTTCTTGTCTCCATGCTACTAACAAGCACAGAAAAATGGCCCCCTTGGGTCCTACCCCACCCACCCACCCACAGCACCGGCTCTTCGGGCAGAAGCACCCTCAGCACTGCAGGAGGCGGGCTCTGCAGGCCAGCCTGCTGCCCCAGGCTGCAACCAGGCCCCAGAGTCCCAGCCGCTGCAGCCCACCTGGCCTGATTTGGCAGGCCCAGGGGCAGTGGGGGCCAGAGGCCGGCACACCCCCCCAGCAAAGCTTGGCAGTTAGGATAAGGGGGTGTAGGACGCCGCCTCAGCCAGCCCCAGCCCCCCTCGCTCCGCAGGAGGGGAGACAATAGCTGGAAGTCATCTCTCACCTTTGCTTTCCCCAGTCGGTTGCCTGGCCTAGCGCATCCAGAGGGCCGGAGCCAGAAGCCAAGAATGCTAACCAGGAAGTCCCAGGGTGGGGGCCGACGCTGTGCACACCAAGACAGCCAGCTTGCCAAGCTGAAGAGGGAGGCCGAGCGCCTTCTGTTTTAGCCCCTCAGCCCCGTCAGCAGTTAGAGCTTTGCGGGGCGCCCACTTGGGAAAGTGTCCTGGGGCTTGGCCTTTTTTTCTCCCTTTTCTCCAGGGATAGTTCTCCCCCACCCCCACCCCAAATCTGCAGACACCTACATTCTTGGCTCCTGTCCTCCTCCTACGGCCTCCTCCTTGCCTTTTCCTGCCCTGCTCTCACACACCCTAGGAAAACTTGAGCTTTTGTAACCTTCACTTGTGCCAAGAGTCATAAATCTTTTAGAGCAGAGAGAAACAAACGGGTTTGCCCTGAACAGTAATAATAATAATCACAACAACAACAACCGCCCTCCCTCCCTCTCTGCGGCCAGTGCATTGGAAA
>PVJA010029568.1:0-17755 GCA_004027025.1 Myocastor coypus
GGAGGGAGGGAAGGAGGGAGGGAGGGAGGGAGGAATGGAGAGAGGGAGGGAGGGAGGAAAGAAGGGAGGGAGGGACAGAGGAAGGAAGGGAGGAAGGAAGAAAGGAGGGAGGCAAAGGAGGGAAGGAGGGAGGGAGGAATGGAGAGAGGGAGGGAGGGAAAGAAGGAGGGAGGGAAAGAAGGAGGGAGAGAGGGAGGGAAGGAGAAGGGAGGGAAAGGAGGGAAGGGAGGAGGGAAGGAGGGAGGGAAGGAGGGAGGGAGGAAGACAGGGACAGAGGGACAGAGAGAGCGAGAGTTGAGTTATTGTGTGTAATTCACACAGGACAGTGTTCCTGGAACACAGAAGGGTTGATAGCTATTGTCCCACTGCTGCTAATGACCTCTGCAACAATGTTATTACTAAATATTTCTATTGTGTTTTACCATTTACCAGCATCAAAGAACTCTTGTCTTCTCAAAGTACAAAAGCAACTGTAAATCCCGAATTCCAAACCAGGATCTGTAACCAACACTGTGGTTCTCTGTAAATCAAGATAACACAGCCACAAAAAACCACACACATGCATGGAGCCCCTAACATCGCTCCGTGGCAGAAAAGAAAGACCGAATACGACTTAGCCCATTTTGCTCTTTCAGTGACTATCTGAAAGCCAGGTAGGAAGGCGGTAAAAAGTAAAGTGCTAAAATGGTATTTAAGGACTACATGAAATTCCCTACACCTGGTAATCCAGTCATTTAAATAAAATCACGGTCCTTACACTGAGATGCCCTCCCACACCTCAGCCAGGGCATCTTTCTATGTGTCACACGATGAGGAGAGCTTAGAATGGTACCGTGTTTTTCTCTCTCAATCTAAAATTTCCACCTCTTCTTCCCACTCCATCTTCCTTCTTGGTATTTGGCCTCTCGAATATTTGCAGATCAGGGCTAAAGAAAAGGCTGTCTGTTCCTCGGGGGTGGGGACATGACTGAGCTGCCATCTGTGCATGCGAAAGCTGGCATGCCCGGCCGGCGTGAGGGCCACGGAGCTTGCTGAGCAGGAGCTGGGGGCAGAGCTATGCCACACACAGCTCAGCAGTACTGAGGGTCATTATAAATCCTTTGGCATGGGGAACTGTGAAATACCATACCATCAGCTTCGGCAAAGTCTTGGGTCCTGAGACAAGCTGTTTATAATTAACCACTGTCTGTTACTCCCGATCAACCTGAGGCCCAGGGTGAGGTGTAGGACATCAAATATTAACTTTATATATGCAGAAGAATTAAGATCTGCTTCTCCAATTAGGTCCCCGTGTAAAATTTGAACTGACACAAGTTCTAGATTGCATCTGTATTTATCTACAAAGAAAGAAATCATCAGTCAATTGGATATAACAATGATAATAACAGCTAAACAACAACAGTTGAGCATTTCCTCTGGGGCTTATTATGCAATGGGTACCGGATTCAATATTTTCTGTGCTCTGTAATTCAATCGGTTCCATGCCCTTAGGGTAGAGGAGTTTTGGTCCTTATTTTAGAGACAAGAAGACACTGAATCAGAGGGGTTATGTAAGTTTTCTATAGCAACAGCTGACAGAGGAAGAGCTGAGATTTAACACACCCCACTGCTTGACTACAAGACTATAGTATTTACTCCCCATGCAATAACCAATATTCAACTACATGTGTTAATAGTTTACATCAGGAGGCTGGTGCTCAGCAGACTAAGCATCCCCTTAGGCAAGCCCTGCGGCCTCGGTTGGAACCCAACACCATATACCATGCCAGCCCCGCCCCCAGGGCAGGTTTGAGCAGGCCAGAGTCCAGGCATAGTAGCACATGCCTATAATCCTAGCACTGGGGAGGCTGAAAACAGGAGGATCACCACAAGTCCGAGCCTTGTAGTAAGACTTCGCGACAACCAAATACATTAAAAAGAATTTTTAAAAATAGTTTACATCAGATCTTAAAGCAGGGAAAGCAGCATATATAGCCATAGTAAATATTAAATAAGAAGAATAAATTTCATATGAATTTATCAGTAATGGTCAGCCTGTAGCCTGTTTATTTTTTGGTAGCAGGAATTGAACTCAGGACCTGGCACTTGCCAGGCAGGCACTGTAGCACTGATCTGTAGTGCCAGCCTAACTTGTTCTTTATAAAAGCAACTCTACCCTTAGTGTTTTGCAAGCAAAACGTAGTTTGAAGCATTATTCTGTTTCAATAAGGCTTTGCTTTGTGAAATGTCCTCAACTTGGGAGTCACAATGTACCAGGAGGGGATAAATCCCCGTGCACAAGGACATCTGCTGGTCCCATTTTATTGAGGGCATTTTCATTTTTATATTGGCTGGATAGAGTCAATCTTAAGACACAGGATTCAGTCTATAGATGCAGGGGGGAAAAATATGTGTCATGAATGATCATATCCCACTAAGTCACAGAGTATATTGCATCATAAATAACACTGGTCACATATGGTAGTCTCTGAGTAACTCCAGGTGTCTGACAGTTTGATTCAAACTGAATGTAGCTTTCACATTGCTGACCCTGGAAGCCCAGGGACCCACTGCGCTCCATTCTGCCCCTCTGTTCCCATCTCACCTCCCTCATGGGTCTTTCTGGCCACCACAGTCTCTGGTTCATACCAAAGGTTAGAGGAGGGGTAGCATCACTAAACTATGATTTCAACTACCACCTACTGCTTCTTATTTCTCTAGCAAGGATGCTGTCAGTAGAACAAATATTATGGCATTTTAAAGCAGCTCAAAAATTGGTCCCCTGGACGGACAAATTATTTCCATGCAAGTTGTACCGGAGCTTTTCAATGAGGCAATTGTTCTACTTTTGGTGCATGGTGATAGGTAACTTGGGGTCATTTAATGAAACTGCTTCCCATCCACACAGACTGTGGCTTTTTGAGAGCCAGTAACCTTGCCAAACCTCACTCATTCCGGGTCCCTCTCTGAAGGAGCTGTAAGAGCAAATTTTGTCCTTTAAGCAGAGGATCATTGCAGCATGAACCACTGCCACCTCATTACTAGCCCTTGGCCTGAGAAGAGTGTGAGCATTTAACTACTGCTAAGTGCCTGGCACACCGAGGCCACCGCTGTGCTCAGCTCCTGCAGAGTCCGCAGGGCTGGTGACCATGGCGGGCACAAAGGCTCAGGAGCGCTCCTTCACCCCACAAGAGGAGTAAGAAATACTTTCTAATTACTTGACACACCAGCTCTTGGTTCTTGAGTAACATGAAGAAGACAACCCAGGCATGGTAGCTCACGCCTATAATCCCAGCACTCAAGGGGCCGAGGCAAGAGTGTCATGAGTTCAAGGCCAGCCAGAACCACAGGGTATGACCCTATCTCAAAATCCAAAAAAAAGACATTATGCCCACTCAAAGAGTGATTAATTAAGTGGTCTTTCAGCTGTTCGTACAAGTCTGACTCTCTCTTCTCACTTTATATGAGCGAGTCAATGTAATTTTTCAGAGTAATGTAACTTTTAACTAGAAATGAAACTGCAAACAGGAGCCTAGGTTGGGAAGTTGAGAGACAGCAAAAGGCAAATTTGATGCCCAATAAATAGACAGATGAGACAACCAAAGTCAACACATCTCAAAACAGGGCTGCTCCAGGGAAGCTACAAAAGAGAACCACAGTGTAAAATAGAAAAAAAAAAAAAAACGTTAATTTTAAAGTACATGAGAGGTGCAATTTGAGGTTTGGCTTAGATGGTGGGAGTCAGGCTAAGTTAGAATTAAACGGACAATAATGAACTAGAGTTAATGGGAGTTTTTGGAATTACAAATGCCATAGTTTGACCCAACACAAGTTAGCAACCGATTTGTGATTCATTCCACAAGATGTAGGACAGCAATGAACTTCTATAGTACAAAGAACTTGAATGTGCAGGTAATGCAAAAGAGCTTGAAGCGCTGTATGAAAGGCAGCATCGGAAGAGTACAAGGGTCAGGTAAGGGGTGAGATCCTCACGTGGCTAGGAGATGAGGCACCTGCGCAGAACTCCTCTCACCTTCTCACCGTATGTCTTTTGCAAAGTGACTTCAAGCATGCAGACATGTGAAAAGAGCCTGGGACCTTCAGTCCAGCAGCTCCTGGACTGCATGCTGCAAAAGCTAACCAGCAGTGCATAGCCAAGTTTCTCAGCTGTGTCAGTCCAAATAGAAATACAATTGTCTCATTGAAAGGAGGGGAAAATGTAAGGTGAAGGTAATTGTTCAAATTGGATTCTGAACAAAACGTACAGTGCTCTCATCTGTGGGCTGGAATGAGGTTACTGAAATTACCTGAATATTTTCAATGATTAGAAGAAAATAAAGGTTTTGGAGACCTGGAGGGGTGGCCCACGCCTGTAATTACAGTACTGGGAGGCTGAAAACATGAGGATCACTGGGCCGAGCAGTGTACTGAGACCCTGTACCAAATACATTAAAAGGAGGAGGAAGAGAAGGAGGGGGACGAGGAGGAGGAGGAAGAAGAAAAAGAGGACAGTGATTTACTTTTGCTGTTATCTAAAACGCTTGATGTTGAAGAATTTTGATAACTGAGATTGTTGAGAGTGAGGCAAGAAAGCTCAACGAGTGCAAAAGAACTAAGCAGAGGAGAGCATCGATATCCTAACTGTGGCTTCTTCCACATAGAGCTCAGGAAGTGAAGAGCCGGCGGGAGATGGGAGTGCGATGAGTGGGGCGTTAGAAAGGCAGATCTCCAGGAGAACCCCGAGTCCCTTTGGAAGAGCAACGAGGTAAGAGCGAATCTGAGGGCGGAGGGGAGCAGGAAGGAATGAGCAGAGGAGGCCGGAGGGCCCGAGTCGAACTCACCGGCTCCGTCCGCTGTGACGATGGCCTCGGGGGAGATGCACACGCCCCTGTCGTACACCGGCAGCTCCTCGCAGGCCAGGCTCTCGGGCCACGCGTGGCGGTACTTGATGAGGACCGGCTCACAGCCCTGCCGGGCCCGCTCGCACACCGACTTGCAGGGCTTGATGGGCTCGTGCTGGAAGTCAATGGTGCAGATGGGGGCGTACATGGCGCACAGGAAGAAGAGCAGGTCGGGGCTGCAGTGGGTGCCCAGCAGCCCCTCGAACTGCTCAATGGCCAGGATGGCGTTGGCCTGCGTGCTGTGGTGCAGGTGGTTGGGCATCTTAGTCATGTTCCAGGGCAAGGACTTGCACAGTGGGATGCGCACAGGCTCGCAAGCCGCCGCCTGGACCGTGGGGAGCACGCAGAGCGCAGCCAGGGCGAGCAGCGCGGCCCCGTGGGCGCCGAGGGCTCCGTGGGCACCGCGCGCCATGGTGCTCGGGGCCCGGCAAGCGCGATCCGCCGGCTCCGCAGCGCGCCGCCTGCCTCGATGTGGGCGCCTCTCCGCCCCCGCGGAGTCACGGCTCGGTCGGATCGGATTTCCCCAATGGGGCTCCCCGGCCCCTCGCGCCGCCCCAGCCGCGCATCTATTTACGCCCGGCGCGCAGCTCCGGGCCGAGGGGAAGCAGAACCGCTCCGGGTGTCCCGAAGCGACTGCGCTCGGCTGGGCTCTGCGCCCGCGCTTAAGAGGCCGCGAGAAGCCCTCCCCTGCCAGGGGGGGGTGCGGGGCGGAAGGGTCGCCGAGCCCGCTCCGGAGGTCGCGGCGGGGGCGGAGCCTCAGGGGGACGCAGAGGCAGCGCTGTCTCCGCCCCGCGCCCTCCGGCGTCCCTCGGCCGCTGGACTCGGAGCTCCGCAGAGGTGTAGCTGCAGGGTACGAGGCCGCCCCGCGCCGCGGGGAGCCCGACCGGGGCTGCGGGCTGCAGGCTGTGAGCTGCGGGCTCCGAGCTCCGGGCGGCTTTGCAAAGGCTGGGACCCCAAAACCCAGCGAGAGTTCGGTTTTTCCTCCCTCTCGCAATTTTCTTTTTTCTTTGCTCTGTAGAATTAGAACTTTTGAGCTCAGCTTCCTAAACTGAGGCGTGGCAATGAACTGCGGCAGAGCGCTGGGTCCTCCTCGCCTTTTGAGTTCGCTTAGCGCAATAAAATGCACTTGTCACTTTCCTCGCCTCCTGTGTCTCCTGCCATCGTGGAGAAAACCTCCCCACAGGTGAAGACGGGAAGGAAGCCGTCTGTCCTTCCCGCCCGGACGCGCCCAACCCGAGGGGAAATGAAAATCCGATCCTGGCGGCCCTCGCTCTCCGCATTCGATGCCCTGCGCCCTAGAGGCGCCTGGAGCTGAAGGAAGCGCTGCAGGGGCCCAGGTCGGGATCGGGGGTGCAGGGGGCTGGGCTGGAGCCGGGCTCTGCAGGGAGCCGGGTCGGAGCCTCGGATACAGGAGGACCGGAAGCTCAGCCTTCCCGAGGAGGAGAGAAACACAGGACCCCAGCTCTGCTCCGGACCACCGCGTCCCCGCGATCCGCAGGACTGAAAGAAGCTCGGGCCGCGCCGACGGGCCCCGAAGGTCGGGTGAGCTGGGCCCGCGGGGCTCCACAGCCCCGCCTAAAGGTCAGGGCTGACTCTGGTTACCCGGATCTTGAGCTCCGAGGCGACCTGAACCGCAGAGCGTGGCTGCGGTCATTGTTCAGGAGGGAAGCGTTTGCCAGAGCATCAAGGCACCATACCAGATGGCGGAGTCAGCTTCGGCCTGTTTACAGCTCTGTGAGGTCCTATGAGAAGACAAACCAAACGCTGCATAGATAACTTAGATGAAAACGTCCGAGCACATAAAATGTGAGGGCAAAACATAAAACAGTCAATAAAGGAGTATCTGTGATGCGGTACTCGATAAAGAAAATACAACAGATGCCAAGCCAGCAGCAAGGGACCAACGTAGACTTTGTATGTTCTATGTACAATTTCCGGTTCCTCTTAAACATTACAGTGCAAGAAGAAACCCTGATTTCAATGATTCTGCAATTAGGTGAAATAGAATCTAGTTTTCGTCTCCCCCTACACATGTTGGCTGTCTTCCTCATCTAACCTCTCACAACTGTTCTTTAATCTGTATTTTGTCCTTATCAAAGCCCGAGATAAATTCCACCTACTTCAAGTAACCTGTTGGAGGCATCAGTCCATTTTTCTAGTTCTCGCAGAGCATTGGCCACTTTTTACAGATAATTTATGAGGAACTGCCAGTTTATTGCTTGAAAATCTTTCTTTTACTATTCCACCTGTGTTGCTCAGGCTTTCCAAAGAAAAACATATACAATTTTTTTGAAAGAAGGGAATCCATCTTCTACTTCTTTTGAAACAGACATTTGAAAAATCGCTATGGAGCAGGCTTGGTGGAGCACATGTAATCCCCGCATTTAGGAGGCTGTGAGTCCAAGGCCAGCTTGACCTGTATAGGGTGAGGCTGTTCCAAGAAATCAAACTACTACTGCTATTAGTAGTAATGATAATAGCCACAATGGGGTGGGCAAGATAGCTCAGTGGTCTAAAGCGCCTGCTTAGGCACACTTAGGCAAGCGCAGGGACCTTGCTTCGATATCCAGCACCACACGCCACACCAGCCCCGACCCCAGAGCTGGCTGAGCCGACCACAGAGACAGAGAGAGAGAGAGAGAGAGAGAGAAAGAGAGAGAGAGAGAGAGAGAGAGAGAGAGAGAGAGAGAGAGAGAGGAGAGAGAGACTATGTATCAGTTCTGATCCCAACAGCTGCTTAGGAGGAACAGCCTGGGCCACTCATGGACAGTCAACCTTGGACTATGCCACGGTCCCCTGGCTGCTGGCAGTTCTCTTCCTGACAAGGACTCCTGTGGTTGCAAGAAAAGAGCTTGCTAGGTATGATGACCGTGAAATAGTCAACACAGTACTGTGCTAACATTTAAATTTGACCTATCTCCTCCCTCACCCTCCGTTGCAACATTGTATCTTTTCAATAATTTAAACAATTGGGGCGGGGATTTAGTTCAGGGGCAGAAGCTCCTGCCTGGCAAATGCAAGGTCCAGAGTTTGATCCCCATAGCGGTTAGAGAGATAGCTCAGTAGAATAAGCACTTGTCTGGCAAGGGCCTGAGTTCCATGCTTGGTTCAGTGCCAGAGTTTGATCCCTGATACTGCAATAAATAAATAAATAAATAAATAAATAAATAAATAAATAAAATAACTTAAACAGTGTTAAATAATTTAACATTTCTTCATCTAAGTAAACTTTAAATTTACCCTCGCGGTCTGGGGAGATAGCTCCGAGGCACAAGTGCCTGCTGGGCAAGTGCAAGGTCGTGAGTTTGAACCCTGGTCCCACCAAAAAAAAAAAATTTAAAAAAAAATAAATAAATAAAAATAAATTTACCCTCGGTTTGCATTTATAAAACTAGCCTCATCTTTCTTCTAAGGAAATGCCCAGGAGTTGAGGTATAACTCAATGGTAGATCCCTTATTACCATGCATGAGGTACCTGTACCATGTACCCCAAAGAGTGCTATGCTTATAATATGAAATTATTTATTTGTCAGTTAAAAACAAAAAAGAAAACATACTTATACTTCTATAAGTAGGCTTCCTAAGTAAATAACAATATTCTTAGCCTGAACATGATATGTTATCCTCACTGTGGCAAAATACCTGAGATCATTGATTTTATTTACTTTCTTACTTATTTATTTATTTATTTATTTTTGTAGGACCAGGATTCGAACTCACAATCTTGCACTTGCCAGGCAGGCACTTGTGCCACAGAGCTATCTACCCAGCCCCTGAGATCATTGACTTTAAAAAAAGGAAAGGTGTGCCGGGCGTGGTGGCTCACGCCTGTAATCCCAGCACTCGGGAGGCTGAGGCAGGAGGATTGGTGCGAGTTCGAGACCAGCCTGGGCTACAAAAGTGAGCTCAAGGCCAGCCTGAACTGCATAGCAAGACCCTGTCTCAAAAAAAACAAAAAATAAATAAAAAATAAATAAATAAATAAATAAATAAATAAAAATAAATAAATAAAAAAAGGAAAGGTTTATTTTGGCTCAGGTTTCAGTCCTTGATAGCTTGGCCCTGTGGCTTTAGGCCCATGTCGCCATAGAACATCAAGGCAGAAGCTTGTGGCAGAGATGGACTGTGCACCTGTGGGAACCAGGTAGCAAAGAGGGGAAGGTGAGGGCCAGGATCCATCCTGGCATAGTAGGGCTGCAGCTGCCAAGCCTGCAGCACATGGGGCTTGGGGGACATTCAAGACCCCGAGTCCAGAAGTGCCAGCCTAGTCAGAGCCACCAAGGTCCCTGCACACGAAACATTCACCCATGGTGTTCGGCCCCTGGCTGTTTCCTGGGCACCTGCTGAGCGTGAAGCACACAGCCATGCAGCACTTTGCAGGAGGTGTCGATTCCAAGGAGGAAGAAGTCAGGCCTCTAAGGAGTTAAGTTTTCCACAGTTCTTAGGGCTAGTAGCAGCCAGCCTCGATGCCATGCTCCTTCCCAGTTTCCGTAATTGTGCCGAAGAACTGGTGGAAACGTGTCAAGACGGGAACACAGGCTGCTCTGTGAGCCCATGTCTTGGCCTGTCTTCTACCATAGCCAGGGTTGCATACAGCCACTACCTTCCCGAAATGGCCAGTTGTCACGATGTGAAGTCCAGTGAGGAGCTCTGGACACGACGTGAGGGGACGCCCTACACATGGCTTCTACCCGAGATACTTTGCATACCCAGTACCTCCTTTGAGTTACACTGCTGGAAAGCACGGCCTACCTGTCCCCAAGCAAATCAGCAAAAGCTTCTCTTGTTACCCGCAGCACTCCAGGGCCATGAGTCTCAAACTGACATGCAGTAGAATCTCCTGGAGGAAAGGCAGAAATACAGAGGGCAGGGACCTCTCCGGAATTTCTGAATGGTGGGCTGGGTAGCTCTGAGAGTTTGCCTTTGTCATAAGTTCCAGGTGATCATAACACTGCTATTCAAAGAACACTCTGAGTATCAACCTTTTTTTTTTTTAACGTATTTAGTACAGGGTCTACAGGGTCTCACTCCGCAGATCAGACTCATAGCGACCCTGCTGTTTTTCAGCCTCCCAAGCACTGGGATTACAGCACGCACCACCACACCCTGTCTCACTAGCTGTCTCAGTGTGTCCCTGTGTCTGCCTAAACAGGCACTTTAATCACCTGAGCTATCTGGCCAGAATGAGAATTGTCCTTTTGAACTATATTAAGCTTGATTTACTCTTAGTGAGCTCTTCTCATGCTATAAAGATTTTTTAATTTTGACTTCCTTTTTTAGCTTTTCTTAGAAACTGGAAATAAAATTCTTTTTTAAAAATTTATTTATTTATCACAGAGTCTTGCTGTGCAACTCAGACTTGTAGTGATCCTCCCATCTTAGGTTCTGCAGCACTGTACAGGTGTGTGCTACCATGCGTAGTCTTGTGGCCAGCTTGGTGTCTGCGTGGCATACAGTACTGGGGACCAAACCCAGGTCCTTCTGCTTGCCAGGCAGGTGCTTAGACCACTGAGCTATCTCCCCAGCCCTGGAAACAAAATTCTTTTTTTTTTTTTTTGTCTTTTTGAGACAGGGTCTCGCTATGCAGTTCAGGCTGGCCTTGAGCTCACTTTTAGCCCAGGCTGGTCTCAAACTCGCGTTGATCTTCCTGCCTCAGCCTCCTGAGTGCTGCGATTACAGGCGTGTGCCACCACACCCAGCGAGCCCTGGAAACAAAATTCTTCATAAAGCAAACTAAGAGCTAAATGATATGCAGAGGAAGGAATAGATCTAGATACCTCTCTCCATCATTCCAAGGAGTTGGTAATAGGGCTTGGCATTACAGTCAGCTGGGCTACCAACCTGCCTTCCAAGGGGGTCCTACCACCATTATATCCTCACTGCAACAAAAGCTACAAGTTCAAAAAAGGGTCAGAGGGAGCCCATCCCCCCATCAGCTACTCACCCTCTATACATAAGGAGAAGAAGAGAAAACTCCAGGAGATAAAACCAGTTACCCAAAAGCCAGCCAATGGCTGTTAACTGCGTCCCTTCCCGCTGTAACGTTCTTTTTTGCTCCATTTTCCTTCTGGGGTGTGTGTTTGTGTGTGTGTTTAATACACTTAAAACGTGAAGTGCTTATATAAAAATCTCTGGTAATGAAAGATAATTTAATTATTGGTTTATATGATACCCTACCATCATCTAAAACTATCCAAACACTCCAAAGGACACAGGGTTTTGGAAAGGGGCATGTTGCACACTTAGTCAAGCAAATCCCATTATCTAATGTCAGCTGAACACCCTTTCTGCCACCTTACTCTAGAAGACATTACATGCTCGGCTGTGCTCATCTTATTTATATCTTCTCATAGCTGGGCGTGGTGGTGCATGCCTGTAATCCCAGCACTTGGGAGACTGAGGCAGGAGGATTGGTGCAAGTTCAAAACCAGCCTGGGTTACAAAAGTGAGCTCAAGGCCAGTCTCAATTGCATAGCGAGACCCTGTCTCAAAAAGATAAAAAAAAAAAAAAAAAAAAAAAATCTTATTGTCCATCTCCAATAGATAATCCTAGCGCTGACTATTGGCTTCCAGCCTGAGTTGTAGCATAAACAGTGAACAATTAATAGTAACCAAGGCCAAATGAAAAAACTGGCTCAAAAGGATCCTTCAAAGACCAGTAATCCTGTAAAACAACCAAGGAGAAACAGCAAACTGGCCAGTCTCCAAGTCACCTGTTATTTGTTAAACTGAATCCGTCTTTTCCGTGTTTACATAAGAATGATATCACAAATCTACCTAGAGCTTTATTGATTACTAAATCCAGTAATTTTTTAGAAATCTCAAATCCTGCTTTTAGTTTTGAAGACTAAATCCTAATCATAGTGTTAGAACGGCAGCTGAGTTACTAGCTAGAGTTTCCTCATTATAAACTCAAAATGTGAAGTAGGTATCTTGCTTCTTTCTTTAGGTATATTTCATCACATGTTGCAGGCACAAAATATTAACCAGTAGAATGCAGCATTATGAGGAGGTGAATGCCAATATTTTATTCTTCCTTTTTTTGTTTTGTTATTTTCATTCTGAAACTTAGCTCTTAGCAATTGTTTTCCTTATTAAAAAATTGGCTCCATTAAACAAAAAAATTATGTCTTGTGCAGAGTCTCACTATGCAGCTCAGACTCTTAGTGAGCCTCCTGTTTCAGCCTCTCCAGTGCTGGCATAAAAGGTGTGTACCACTGCACCCAGTCTTGGTGGCTGGCTCAGGGAGCCCAGGGCTGGTCCAGCACGGCATGTGGTACCGGGCCCTTGCGCTTGCCTAGGCAGGTGCTTGGTCCACTGGGCTATCTCCAGAGCTCAAAGCTTGTCTCCTTTTAATATGGTTATTCACTAAGACAAAGAATTGGAATTCAGTCAGCACCAGAGTTATGCTCTGAATGTGGTAGCCTGCTTTATGGTTGTGAATACTTACATAGCATTTACTATGATTTATTATATGCCAAGTCCTAAATTTTGTTTAATTATCACAGTAACCATTTTACATAATACCATGATTATCACCATTGTGTGGGTGAGGCACCTAGGCCACAGAAAAAGTCATTTTTCCAAGATCTCATGACTTAATAAGAGATTATGTCAGGATTCAGAGCTAGGTGATCTAGGCATCTGCATGAAAACCTATTCCTCTGACAGTGACCTGGGCTGTGTGCAACAGTTTGGTTCTCAGTTATATATCTGTATCGAGATAGTTTGTGTGCCATGAAGTTCACTCTTTTTTAGAGTATAAAATGCAGTGGTCCTTCACCATCACAACGCAATTGATTTCAGAGCATTTTCATCACCCTGAAGAAAAGTCCTAGGAGCAGTTAATGCTTAAGTTCTTTTCCTTTGCCTTTTTAATTACTTATAACTTGTAAAAGCAATTTTGCTTGCATATACCTGCTAAACAACCAATTTGAAGACAACATTATGTAATGTAACAACCATTTTTATTTTGATTAGTGAAATTCTGTGTCGTTTCTTACGGTCTTTAAAATTTAAATTCAAGCTGGGCATGGTGGTGCACGCATATAACCTCAGCACTTGGGAGGCTGAGGCAGGAGGATCAGTCCAAGTTGGATACCAGCCTGGCCTACAAAACTGAGCTCAAGGCCAGCCAGAACTGCATAGTGAGACCCTGTCTCAAAAAGACTAAATAAATAAATAAATGATTCAATTAAAAGAATGAAAACAATAATAGTAATGATGATGATGATAATAATAATAGTAATAATAATAATAATAATAATAATAATAGAAAAGTCCTGTGCTGCCTGCAGTCACTCAGCATGCCCTTTGATGACCCAGTCACTTCCTGTCCGGTCACCTCCCCATCACCTCAGCCCTAGAGAAACCTGTCAGCTTTAAGCAAAGGCCCATCAGTGGAAAAGCAAGAACAATTTCTTTTGCAGAGGAGGTGGCATGAAATCTCTGAAGGTTTCAACAAACACTGTTATTCTGGAAAAGGTAACTCACCCTCTCATTCACTGACTGCTTGCTTCTCACCTCCTGAGGACCGCACAGTTTTGAGCTGCAGAAATAACACAGCACAGGATCTGAGCTTTCACAAGACAGAAATTGTAGTACATTTTCTCTACAGCATGGGAAAAAGAGGTGTGAAAGTTGGCCCTGTGTTAACTTAGTCCTTACATTACAGCAACATTTATATGAGATCAGAAGGCTATTCTGGTATAGTATAATGCTTATTAAAACCTTGAGCTGGGTTCCTTAAAAAGTAAGTTACATGGGGTTGGCCAGATAGCTCAGCAGATTAAAGTGCCTGCTTAGGCAGACGCAGGGACCGGGACTCGGTCCTCTTGCCATGCTGCCCACCCCCACACTGCAGGGTGCACTGAGATGTTGATTGAGATTGGGCATGGTGGTGTGCTTCTGTAATCCCAGGAGGATCACTATGAGTCTGATCTGTGCGGTGAGACCCTGTAGACCCTGTACTAAATACAAAGAAAAATTAAGTTATATAAATAAAGAGAACACCTTCCTTCTCTTTTCAAAGGATTGTGATAACACTATCCTCCAACGCAGGGGAAGTACATGACTTTTTTTCAGACAGGTTCTAAACACAGCATGAAAGCAGAGGGGCTTGGAAGGTGAGGTCTTGAGAGAACCAGTAGGTGGGAAGCAACTGATCTGGCATTCTTTTCTTTTTTTTTTTTTTTTTTTTTTTTTTTTTTTTTTTTTTTTTTTTTTTTTTTTTTTTTTTTTTTTTTGAGCAGAATAGATTTATTAAGTGAAAGAAAGCTCCTGCTTGAGAGAGGGACAGGAGGGGGTCCGGAGTGGGTGTCCCCCTGATCTGGCATTCTTAATGGTGTGCATAACGTGCATTTGAAAATTTGCTTCCATTTCACTGACACATTTTAAAGCTGGTGCATGTTCAGTTGTATTTCATTAAATATGTACATTTTAAAAAATGTTTTTAGTAGAGGGTCTATAAGTTCTCACTACATAGATTGGACTCAGTGATTCTCTTGTTTTTCAGCCTCGCCAGTGCTGGGACTACAGACTTGCACTACCACGCCCAGTCTCAATGGCAGTCTCAGAGCACCCCAGAGGCAGGACCAGCACAGAAAATATGTGCATTTGAAACACTTATTTGTGTTGTAGATGACCATCCTTGATATTTTATTTCACCAGATTATGGGCCCACAGTATTGTTTGATTTTTGCTTCTTCTCCCACATTGTCCACGGGCGTGCTTTTCACAGAAAGTTGTGCTTCTTCTTTGAGGGATAAACAATTCTAACTAGAAGCACCCAGAATAGCACAGTTGTTAGGGCTGTGTGGGCCCCGAGGAGCTCTGCATCGCTGGGTGCCATATTCACGATTCAGTGAGTGTAGTTTAGTGATAAAAATATCACGTGTGGTGGAAAGCTTGGTGGGGAGCTTCACAGAGCTTTGTGTCTGTTGTGCATTTTGTTATTAGGCCTGTTTTCTTCAGGAGGATGTAGTCAAGCCAACAGTGAGTGAAGGCTTTCCGTAGCAAATTTAAAGAGAAGCAACCAGAAATCCATAAAATTCTAATACTCAATTCATACTAAGACTATGCCAAAGGCAATTAAATAACTATGCAGAAAAAAGTTTAATCACGTTTAGAAAGGAAGATATTACACAAATCAGGAGCTGATAATTTTTTTCTATCTCATTCAATCTCGTGATAATGAGGTGTAAACAGGAAACACAATGAATGTTTAGAAAGGTTTTTTTTTTTTTTTTTTTTTGTATCAGGAATTGAACTTATGGTTCAACCCAGCAACCAGGCCCAGGCCCAGGACCAGTGCATGTATGAGACCTCACTGGGCCCGCAGGAAACTCATTTGACCCAGCAACCAGGCTGGGCACTCCCAGTGTGTAAAACTACTGCAGAACTCCCTGCAGAGAGGTGAGAGACAAGACCCATCCAGCTGAACCAGAAGCAGAAGACCATCTAGCCAAAGTGGCACAGCAGGTTTGCCTCTAAGGGATGCAACAAGAAGTGGAGCTCAGGAGCCAGACCCAAGCCACAACCCCCTAGATGACTTTGAACTTGGTAGATCCAGACCTGGAGCTAAGGTAAGAACTGTACCAAAGCTCTACACCAAAAGTCAGAAGGCAGGGCTATAAAAAATGACAAAGAGAAGGAGCAAAATGTGCTCTCAGGCCCTGAGCCTACCCAGAACAAATACAGGAGACAATAGCATAGAAGAAATTGGAAATTACACACCTGAAATCTCTGAAGTAATAGCATCTGAAGTAAAGAAACAACTGCAGAAAGGCATAGAGGAAATCAGATGAGAGATAATTTCTGAAGTAAAAAAAGAAATAAAACCTATAATAAAAGAAGTACTAAGTGCTTCTAAAGACAATGATAAAAAATAGAGGAGAATAAAAAATGATGAAATCCTTGAAAGAACAATATAGGAAAGTATAGAATGTATGAGGCAGATTCAAAGTGCTATACAGAAACTTAAAACCTCAATCACAAGCTGGCAAAATAGTTTCAATGAAAGTGAAAATAGACTTCCAGACCTTAAAGACACCACTGCAGCTAGTGAAGAGGTAAGAAAAGATGTCCTAATAACAACTACAATGCAAGAAAAAATAATTCATCATCTGCAAGATGACGCAGAGATGAACAATGTAAGACTAATAGGCATCAATGAGAAAGAAGGAGTCTGTACAAATGATATAAAAAGAATATGGGCAGAAGTAATAGCAGACAATTTCCCAAACATGGGGAAACAATTTGCATTCAGATAACTGAAGCTTATAGAACTCCAAATAACATCAACCCAATTAAAACCACACCCACACATATAATAATCAAAATCCCAGAAATTCAGCACAGGAACAGTATAGTAAAAGCTGCTAGAGAAAAGAAACAGATCACATTTAAAGGAAAGCCCATTAGAATAATAGCAGACTTCTCTTTACAAACCATCAAGTCAAGAAGAGCATGGAGCAAAGTACTTCAAGTCTTGCAAGAAAACAAGTTCCAGCCCAGACTGCTATACCTATAAAACTCTCTTTCAAGTTCAATGGAGAAGTGAAATACTTTCAGCACAACGAACAACTAAAGAATTTCATGATGACAAAGTCAACCCTACACAGTTTATTAAAAGATACTCTAGAGAAGGATCAAAATGACCACAACTCCATGAAGGAGAATGGAAAGAACCCACAAAATAGGGCAAATAATTAAACACAGGAGAAAAAGAGGTATACAAAAGTAGTCTTTCAACTATTCTTTTATATACAGCAGCAGAATATGTCCATCAGCATATTCTACAAATGAACTTCTCCTGTACCCTATGGGTCATGATTCTGTCTGGGTCTACAGGGTGGATATCAAGGATAGCAGTAGCTCAGTCCCAGAAGGGAAACCTTACCACCAGTAAGCATCATGGACACTGTCCATGTACACGACATACTAGAACTTTGTGTGATATTGTATTCCCAAACTGTTAAAAGTTCTGGTCATATATTTGTAATTCCAGTATTTATGTTATGTTTTATTCTTAGTAATTTTTTACTACCATGGAAACTTTTTCTTAGTTGATATCTTTGTATATATACACTTATTCAAATGCTATGCAAGTACTGTGAACTGATTATCGATTTGTACATATGACACAGAACATTCTGGCCTCTAACTTGGAATCATAACATGATTTGAATTTTGGAATATTGTTTTGAAATATTTAATTTAATTTTAATTAATTAATTAATATTTAATTCATTTTCTGAATATTGTTTGATTATACTTTTTGTTTTATGATTCATGCTGTATTCTGATTTACAATCTACTTATAAGACATGGTATATTTTCTGCTAGTGTTAGAAACTGTACAAAGAAAAAAGTACATATGTATACACAAGGATACTTATATATAGGATAGATATATAGCTCCTTTGTCTTAGTTCATTGAGAATAAAAGTTTGTAGTAATATTATTTATACGAGATATCAGGTCTGCACCTTTTCCTCTGAATAGCTACTATAAAGACAACAATATGCATGGTATTAATTGTAACCATCCTACTAACTTGTTTTGAAACTGTTTCGTTGCTATTTTATCTTTTTTTTCTCATTAAAATGAATAAAAAATAAAAAAGAAATTGAACTTATGACCTCATGGTTGCCAGACAGACACTGTGCTACTGGGATATATCCCAGGCCCCCAGGTCCCACACTTAATGATAATTACTTTTAGAAATAGAAGTACAAAGATCAATCATGTCACAGAACAACAAAATATAAAATGCTACTTAAAAGACTAACTTTCATGATTATTTTTCTTGTATGTTCCTACACACATACACTGACCAATTTTCCTTTCATATTGCCTGTTCCTTGCCCATCTAT